>JBBPCX010071025.1:0-10271 GCA_037974365.1 Hydrocynus forskahlii
TGTGGTCCTGGAGGAACACTGTGGTTCTGGATGAACATTGTGGTCCTGGAGGAACACTGTGGTTCTGGATGAACATTGTGGTACTGGAGGAACACTGTGGTCCTGGGGGAACGTTATGGTTCTGGAGGAACACTGTGGTTCTGGAGGAATGTTGTGGTCCTGGAGGAATGTTGTGGTACTAGAGGAATGCTGTGGTCCTGGGGGAACGTTATGGTTCTGGAGGAATGTTGTGATCCTGGAAGAACATTGTGATCCTGAAGGAAGACTGTGATCCTGTAGGAATGTTGTGGTCCTGGAGGAACATTGTGGTCTTAGGGGAGCATGGTGGTCTCAGAGGAACATTGTGGACCTGGGGAACGTAGTGGTCCTGCAGGGATGTTGTGATCCTGGAGGAACGTTGGGGTCTTGGATTAGCATTGCTTGGTTTTACTGTGTACTGTGTGTTTATGGCTGAAATGACAATAAACCTTCTTGACTTGGCTTGACTTGACTCTGTCAGAAGGAGTAAAGTGAAGCCGAGGCAGTTGCCCAGGAGAACAAGGCCTCTTGGCCCAAACTGGCTCACTAAAGAGTTTTTCCAAAGCTAAAAACTAGGCCTTCACTTGCCTTCACAGTTCAGCAGTGATTGGTATTAATCAACCCAATTCTGGATAATCTAGTTTGTGTCCAGTCGTATCCTTAAAAAATGTTAAACTGGATTTTACCTTCACTTCCCCATGATATTATGATGATATTACAACACCTGTTTGAAGGCATCAATGACTTCAGATTTTTTTCAGATTGACTTATCCGTCTTCAAAGTCGAGTCAACTAGTCATTTGATGACGTCACACAGAGGCAGTGGAGGAACACTGAGCAACCTTTATTAAAGTTCTCTGTAACATTAACAGTCAACATGACAGTTAAACAAAATAAAGGCTGATACCTTGAATGTTCTGGTAAATTTAAGTGTACAACAGAAAGTGGGAACAGTTTAAGGCGCCACTCAGCGTCCTCTGGACTGGACGACTCTCTGCAGTGCTAGCGTTAGCCATGTTAGCTAGCGTTAGCCATGTTAGCTAGCGGTGCTGTTTCAGATGCCGTGCAGAACGCCGGTACTGTTACTGTACTTTAACACCGACTTGAAGGTTATGCAGGTCTCCGTGCAATTTGTGTGTCAATAAGTCACGGAACGCGTGTCAGTGTAAGACAATCAGAGGCAGAGACTGCGTTGTGTACACAAGCGCGCACAGAGAGAGAAAAAACACGACTAGTCAACTTCTCTCAGGAGGCGCATCAACTAGTCGGCTTTTCTGTTAATGCCCTATTACAACATGAATCATTTTGCCACATTATCCTCAAATTATTGCATGTGTCACCAAGATACCGACTATAAAGTCTATAAAAATGGGAAACTTTATGGACTGCAGACGCTGGATTTAAATAGTCAGGACAGCATCACTGAAATTCATTTTAGTGCTTGTGATGCAAAGTCTCAGTTGCAAAAACGTCCAAGAACTCTTCCCTCCTTCAATTTCATATTTCATATTGAGGTCTGACACCCCATTCTCTCTCTCTCTCTCTCTCTCTCTCTCTCTCTCTCTCTCTCTCTCTTTCCCTCATTGTCATCGTTCCATCATCATCCAACTCTTTTTTCCACAGTTTTCATGTTGTTGTGTTTGTATTTTTATTATAAGGACAAAATTATTCTGAACTGATGTAAAAGTTGAAAAAATCTCTGTCATTAAAAGAACAAAATAAGTTATATAACGTTTTGCGTCTTGGTTTGTTCTTGTTCTTTGTCTCTCTCTCTCGCTCTCTCTCTCTCTCTCTCTCCCTCTCTCTCTCTCACTTTCTCTCTCTCTGTCTCTTTCTCATCCTTCTGTCGTCATCCAGCTCTCTTTTTTGTGCTGTTTTCATGTTTGTGTTTTTCCTTACATTGCAAGGATGAAAATATCCCAACTGTAGTAAAAGCCAGAGAAAAACTTTTTTTATTGAAAGAACAAAATCATTTACTGAGTGGTAAAACCACTTGTATCTTTAGGTGCTTTGCAGCCTGTCACAGTAAAACATTTGTTCTCATTACTTTCATTTAATCTCCTCAACATACCAAAGATAAGACTTTTGCAGTTTTTTTTCTTGTTAATAATACCTGTGTACACATGGACAAGGTCTTTGATCCCTGTGTGGATTATTCTGCCTCTACTCGGTCCTGGTAGTTTTCTAAAGATTATCCTCACGTCTGTAAGTTTCTTTATTTCAGATGTTTTGTTTTGTTCAGTATGTTGTTTCCTCTATATAAGTATATAAACTCACACATATACAGGTTACAGGTTGAATTTTAGCATTTAGAAAAGCCTTAATACATTTTCTTTGTCCCCCCCAAAAAACAAACCTGTATAAAACAATGACTTTACAGGAAAAGCCAAAGAACATTATTAACTTTTACTTTAAGTTGATGTTGTTAACTTAAAGTAACTCCCAGACTTTTGGGTTCATTTTAAATTACCACGATCCATTTATTCAACCTCCTTCAAAGCAATTCTCCCAACAGATCCAAATCTACTGTTGATGCACTAATGATGGACAGAGCGAGCACCGTGCAGGACACTCAAGAGCAACACATACAACAAAGAAACTCGCTGTTTGGTGCCATAAACTCATGCTCAACTATTGAGCCCCCGACACACGCCAAAACAACACTGGCGTACGACTTTGCCAAGCTGTTGTTTTGGTTACACGAATTTCCTGAGTATTTTTCTTCCCCCCACAGTTTGCGCTGTTGTACAACAAACATAATCCTCCTACTGAATTAGTCAAAGTCAAACAAGTGACACCAGCATCGAGGTGAACATGACGAGGAGACGTTCAGCTGCTCTGCGGTCTGGTGGCGTAACCGGAGCGAATACAAGAACATTTCACAACACAGAGTAACACAGAGTTGAATGTCGTAGAAGGAGCAAAAAAACGTATGCAGCAATGGGTAGAGTTGTTAAAAAAAAGGGTTAATATTATTTTTTATTTATTGTTTGTGTGTCTGTTTGTTTGTTGTTTGGTTGGTTGGTTTGTTTGTTTGCAAGTTGTGTTCTAGAAGCAGAATTGTTTCCCCAAAAAGCTCTCTGACCCTGTATTCAGGGTTCTATAATTTGACCAGGTGCGAATATACCCTCACCGTTCACTTTATTAGAACACGTTTACCTTGTACTTTCACCAACTGACCCTGTAGTTCAGGTGTGCTGTTACAGACTGCACAGTTTATCAACCCCTTTACCGATTTACCTCATTCATCACAGGTCACTTTTAAACATCTGGACCACTGCTGGCCTGATGATATTTGGGTGGTGGACCATTCCCAACACAGCAGTGTGTGTGTGTGTGTGTGTGTGTGCGGGTTGAGTTTCTAAACACTGTCCACTCACTGTCCACTTCACACACATCTAACCTTTCGGACCACTTTGCAGAACATTACTGATGATGCTTAGTTTGTATTGGTCTTCTTATAGATCTTAATCAGGGGTCGGTTTCTGGCCACAGGACTCTGCTGGCTGGATATTTTTGGTTCTCCGTCCGGCAGTTGACACCGTTGTCGGACTTAAATTCAGCATTATATGTCTTTGTTGTGTCATTAAGTGTTTGTTTTGTAAGGTTTCGGGCTCAGTCGACATTTCAAATGTGATTCGGGTCGATTCTTCTGACCTGCAGCTCTGATCGATCAGTTGGACCAAACTGATGAGAGTGGGATCTTTTAATCACTGTGTGGTGATGCACACACACACACACACACACACACACACACACACACACACCACTATCAATCACCCACACAATACCTGTTCACTGGTGGTCCTGTGAGGGTCCTGACCATTGATGAAGGACCACTGATGAAAGGGTTGGTAAGAAATGATGCAGAGAAACAGATTGACTCTATACTGTAACCTGATGAAATGTGTGCACATCAGTAGTGTTAACAATAGTATATTCTATTTTGTTTTGTTCTAAGTATCCAGACTGAATAAACAGATATTTAGTTCACCACAGGGGGAAGAAAGACGGGTCAGAAAGGATCGCAGCCAGTGGTGGCAGTGTGATTGGGCCCCGCAGGCTCGGGCCCACTCACTTTTCTGGTCGGCCCTGTGGATCTAATTTACTTCCAAAAACGTATCAGATGAACAGAACTTGCTTGGTATTTGTGAGTCATGCTGTGTGATTGAAAATAGCAGGGCACTCATGAATCACGCTCTGTTTATTTGATACATTTTGACCCCAAATTAGTGCCATATTTTGGCTCGCTGGCTCCTCAAATGAGTTTTCAATATTACAATCTCAGAAATAAACTAAACGCAAAATCAATTTGCACTTGCTAAACATGACTCCTAACATTTTGTTTTTGACACCGGCCCATTACAATTCCAGTATCAAACTAGCAATCACTACTACAAGGCGTTTGCTGAACAATTTGAATAGGACAGAACAGAATCGGACAATAGTTCAGTGTAAGATGTAAAAAATGCAAACTCCTTCCAAGACCATCACCACAGTGAAGGTTCATGAACACGGTTAACAGCTTTTCACAGTGGCCATGAAATGCTAGTTCAGAATCAGAATATAGATTTCTATTTCTAAATATAAAATATATATTAATATATGTATATAAGTATTATTTGTACAAATATGCTTATACTATTTATACAAATATAAATGTTAATAAATAGAGACAAAGTGTATAAATGAACTATACGATATGATAAACAATCTAGATCTAGATAAACAATCTAGACAATCTAGATGTACAGTCTGCAGTTTAAACTTTGATTAAATGTTGAAATCTGACAACACGTATATTTAGTTTGAACTATAATCTGAACTCAAATGTTTTATTGGATTATATTAATTTAATATCTGGCCCTTGTCAAGTTCCAGAGAGTGACAGCACACGATCTGGAGCTGGAATCACAAAGCAGCCTCAAGCCTGATCCTGAAATCTAGAATCGCCTGCGTGCTGGACAATTTAAAAGAAGAAAATGTTTTGATTTCTGCCAAGCGATTTGTATGAGATGTTTTATGAGATCTTCTGGTTTTGACCACAACTGATTACAGGATTACTACTGTTGCCAAATGAATTAAACAAAACTTGACTGCATTTGGGTTTGTTTTACCAGCAAACTGGCCATTAGCGGATTAAGAAATGGGTTAAGTAATGAAAGTAACCAAAGTAACCATTCGATATTTCGTAAATACAATAGCTACAGGCCTGCCGTCATTCAATCAAATGAGCACAAATAAAGTCCATGATTAGCAAATTCCTTGTAGACGTGGTTACCAATTCTAAAACCGTAGTCCATCTCTGAAATTCAAAGCCCACCACCGCTGATCTCACACTCTTTCAAATAATAACTCTTTGCGTGACATAGAAGAACCATTACTGGTTCTCTAATAAACTCCCTAATAAACCGTTTAATAGGAACTTTCCAAATCAAACCTATATAATTTTGTATTTGTAAATGAGAGATTGCTATTATAGCTATTAAAGCTATATCTATACTTTCACATAATGTAAATGTTCCTAACCGCTTTGCAGTTCTCCCAACAATCTGCATTATATGAAGGTGCTTTATACTTTTAAAAAAGGTTCTTCACTCTCCTACTCAAGCACAAACATGTCTTATATGAAAGTATCTTCTAAAAGGTTCCAAAAATGGCTCTTCTTCGTAATCGCATGAAAAAATAACCTTGTCACGGTAGGTTGAGTGATGGAGGCTTCACCTCCTGATGAGTCAATGGGCACACCCTAGAAGCTACAAAGGCCACTGGATCTTAGTTTGTCGGCCCAACAATGCAAACCAAGAAATATGATGTTTTTTTGTTGTTTCTGGTCCTGGTCCTCCAGAGATGGCGTAACCAGTGATACAAGACTAGAATCACCTCAAACTTCTCAATCACATCTATGAAGCACACCATCCTTTACACCCCTATTTTAGTAAGAATAGTATCGGCATTGTAAAGAAATGTTGGCCTGTGTATTTTCACCCAATGAAAAACATCCTAATCCTGATTTAGGTCCTCAAAACTGCAAAGTTTCCTGTGTTTCCTAATTCCACCGTTTCCTTTTCCTAATTCCAAGTTTTATCTTCTTCCAGAAGTTCCAAAAAAGCATCTCTAAGTCAGAATATGACCACTATTAAAGTGCCAGAGGATGATAAACACAACTTTCAAGCCTCCTCTGTGTGATCCTGCTATTTAATCTGCCCTACTTGTAACCTAACTGCACTAATCAGTGCCACCCAAAGGAGGACATGTTCTCCTTTGGTTCTTCTCAGTGTTTCTGGAGGTTTTCCTGACTTCTTAGTTGATGGCCATGGTTAAAATTGTATTTTTGGACAAGCATTTGTTTTGTGGCAATGTCAGTTTTAAAAATGTGTTAGAAATGAGATGAAATTGAAAGGAACAGTTAATTGAAAAACCAGATTCATTCCATTGCACCAAGATGTGGTTGAGAAGCCAAGACATGACTACATTTAGTTTCTGTAGTTTAAAACTGTAGCTATGAGACTAACATTGCTAACAGACAATAGTCGCCCAATTTTTTTCTGTAAACACATCAAGAAAACATCTCTCGAAAACACTCAAACCTCATTCAGCTCTTCTTTAATGTGGTTTTGACCTGTGGATGTGGTTTAGGATAGAATATGACCCACCGTGAGCAGTAAAATAGACTGTATGTGCGTACCTGATGCCCGGAACTGTAGATCACATACATTATTGTCATATTATGTAGTGAATAGCGTGTTATAATTAGAGAATAATTCGATGAAGTAATGAATATGGCTTCTTAAAATGAAAAACTGATGGAAGAGCCTGCAGTTTAGAGGCACTCGGATGAGCAGTAAAAGTGAAGTAGAGTCTCGGAAATGGACGGAAGAGCGTGTTTAAATCTGTAAAGAGATGGACACAGGCAAGAACAGCCTCCAGCTGCTTTGAAGAAGAGAGAGAGAGACAGAGCGAGAGGGAGAGAGAGAGAGAGAGCGAGAGAGAGGTATACTCAGAGGACAGGTTGAGATTGGCCCCGTCTGGCTCACAGCTGATGCTGGAAGCGAGAGAATAGATGGAGAGACATTTGAACTCAGACAGGCTTTTCTTCCCTCGCTTCTGATATCTGATGACAGGAGCCAGAGCGAGAGAGCGAGAGAGAGCGAGAGAGGGAGGGAGAGAGAGATGGAGAGCGCGGGGACAAGGTAAATATTAAAAGGCGAAAAGTGAAATGAGGGGAGATGACAATGACAATGAAAGCCCAGAACAAAGGAGCTTGACTCCAGCAGGGCGTAACGACATGATTGGCTGTGGCCTGAATGGAGGAACCAATCAGACGAGGAGGCAGACGCGGCCCTTTTTCCTCTTTTCCTTCTCTGCAGTGTAAATTGATTACATTTGGAAATGCACATAAAATGATTATATTGCTAAGCCAACATTAGAGAATTAACGTCGGATATTGGATCAGCTTCACTGCAGGGGTCCTGCTGCCGGAGCCTGTTTTGGCGGATTCTTAGCCCCCAGTCATAGTAAATGTGTCGTTGGGGAGCGAAGCCTTTGATCGTGGCCTTAAATTGGATTGATACATTGAAAACCGGTAAGATAGCAGTGCCAAATGTTGTCTTGTTTTAAATCAGAAACTGAGGTGCAGTCCTGTCTCATTAATAATGCATGAACACTCAATCAGTACTTAATTGGCTTCTCCTATTTAAACAAACAAACAAGCCCATCCATCATCAAAGCAAACAAACAAACCAGTCAACCGATTGTTAATCATTTAGTCAAACAAACCAACCACCCGATAAAGAAGAAAAACCAATTGCAAACTAATTATTGGAGCCATCAATCAGACATCCAAATAGCCAGTCAACCAGCCAACCAGTAAGTTGGTCAATCAGTCAATTAATCAATTATCCAGTTGATCAGTCAATAAGTCAGTCAATCTATCAATCAGTCAATCGGCAGGTCGGTCCATCAAATAATCAATTATCTGGTTACTTAGTCAATAAGTGAGCCAGTCAATCAGTCAGGTAATTCACCAGCAATCAATTATTTAATCAAACCACACACGAATTTAGCAAACCGACCAACATAACTAATTAATTATTCAAGTTCACTTTCAAACAGAGTCACAAAACAAACAAATCAGAGATTAATTAAATCAATTAATAAACAAATGAAGTATTTACCATGAAAACAAATATACAAATGATTCTTAAACCAGAAGTTTGTCAATAAGTTACTCAGACAAAGCAGCAAACTAACAAGCTGATCAAATTAACAAACATGTGAACAGCTTAATCAACTAAACGGGTGAATTAGTCATGAATCATTGATCATATATACAAGCCAACCAACCAACCAACTAATCAGTCAATAAAAACACGATCCATCGATAACAGTAAGTTGATGCATTTCCGTGAGAAAATGTTACGTGTGATTGCACGGTTTGGAGACAACCAAAAAATTTTTATGGGCAAAAAAAGTTTGCATTTAAAAAAAATTTCTCACACCATGAATTTGATCCGATCTTCGGATTCAGGGGTTTTACCGCTGCACCACCGTGGATGCGTGAACTCTAACCAAGCCATGTATGGTTGAGGACAGCTGAACGTGTGGCCACGTTCATTGGCTGATTACTTTTAATTAAACCACAACAAACAGTGATGGCGTCTTTTTTTATGACTGATTTGAACTTCAGCGTCTTGAAGTCTGTTTATGAGTGAGTTTTGCTTCGTGTTTGTTTCTTCACGTTTGTGTTTCTCCGTTTTTGTTGCTTTACAGTTGCCCTATCCATGACATCTCCCTCCAACACACATACTGGAGGCGATTTGACCATCCTCTCTCTCTCTCTCTCTCTCTCTCTCTCTGTCTCCCCCTCTCTCTCTCTCTCTCTCTCTCTTGCTCTCCTTATATATTACAGATGTGACTCGACCTCAAAAATCGATTTTTTAAACAATCGATACTTGGCCCCTGATCTACCAATCAAAAAGTTATACACACACACTGCACTGGATATTGACAGATGTTCTGACATTGGAACCACATCCATATTTCAGAAACTGTAGGAGGAGAAGATGTAGCAATAAAGCTTAAGAACGGTGGTGTGATTGCTTCCGCAATCGTACAAATGAATATTTGACTGGTTGGTGCGCTTTTTGCTGGGGGAGAGTCAGATTTTTGTGGGTTTTATCCGTGGTTGTAGTTTCTCACAGTGAAAGACAGTCAGTGTTTGGCCTCTCCGTTTTTCACTCTACACTCTCTCCCTCCGTTCCTCCCTCACTGCTGCTGTTCCAGGAACATCTCTCTCTGAGCTGAGAGTGGAACACACTGAGGACATCGCTCCACACACCGGCTCATTTAAAGCCGACCGTCCACCAGGGGCTTCTTTATTGCGGTGTTTCTTTCAGCTCAGCTCCGGTCAAAGCACAGGCTTCACTCTTCACCTGAATGATCCCACTTTAAGATTATTGCTCACTGCAGACTGAGCCATTCCCCTTATTTGTTTATGTAAGGCTTACGTGTCTGAGGAAAATATTGAAACCTTGCCAGGGAAATTTCACACCACACAATATCCAATAATGCAGAAAATCAAAGTAACAAACAGAAACAGTTGCTAGGCACCATAAGCATGAATGTACCCAAGAATGAATGGTTAACTTTTTCAGAGCAAGGTTCGTGTACCCTGAGTTCAAATCTGGATTTTCTGATGTTCCAGTGATTAGTTTTAAGGGATTCAGACACAAATGTTCCTCAGTTATTTGAAAAGTCTGATGTAACATCAACCTTTAATTCCAGTCAAGCGGTAAAATGCTTTCTGCAATGAAATGCAGAGGTGTCTTCTCTGCAGTGTCTTTCATTTTTGTTTCGAAAATCAACAAATGGGGGCCCCCGAGTGGCCCAATCACCAGGACATCGTGAGTTTGATCCCTGTTGGTGCCGCAACCATTCAAGAGTCCAAAAGGTCACAATTATCTTCATTTTTTCAGTGGACTGGATCTCCCTTCAGTGGACTGGATGTCCTAAGCCGATGTAGCAGAATGAGTGGTTTGTGTACTTCTCCAACGGTGTCGAGTGACGTTGTGTTAGCAGAATTTATATTTCCATTCGTGTCTCTACTGCTGCTATAAACACTCCAAGCATGAAAAAAAAACATCCATCCGTTTTCTGTGAGTCAGCTGAAAGATCTTGGTGTCAGGAATCATGTGCTTCTATGAGCCGTTTGGACGCTCCCCTATTGTGATGTCAGGATGAGGAAATTTGCA
>JBBPCX010071026.1:0-10270 GCA_037974365.1 Hydrocynus forskahlii
TAACACACTATTGATATAGTTGTTTAAAAACACAAAAGTATGATTTATCCGATTACTCGATTAATCGATGAAAAAATACTCGATTCCAAAAATATTCGATAGTTGCAGCCCTACTTTGAAATGCAATAAGTAGCTCAAATGGACATCTTGGTGGAGAAAGTTCCAGATCTCTGAGAAGATATAAACACCTATACAGACATCCCAGAAATATAAGATTTGAGTTGAGTTAGAAAAGTCAAAGGAACAGATGGCTCAAATGCGTCAAACATTCTGGCAGCAATACATTCAGATGGTATACGTGGCCATGTTCTCCTGAAGATGGCTTTATTTAGCAATGCAGGCCGGCTAATTTAAGCGGCATCAGAGGGAGGTTGAATTGTGTAGTGCTGATATGATTGCATAGTTCTGGTGCAACTTGCTGGCGGTTCCATCTCAAGCTTCCCAAAATCCTCGTGACCCAGAGTACAGAACACACACTCCCCTTGTGACGGCCACCTCGTCCCCGTCATGCCTATCCCGGTCCCTGTCCCTTGAATATTCGTTTTCCCTCCTGTTCTCCCTTTGTTTTCTATCCGTCCCCTTATTTGTGTCCAGTTTGTGTTGGTTCCCTTGTCCCCTACCTAGTGTGCCTGTCCCGTTGGTGTCGCGCCCCGCTTATTAGTTTCACCTGTTCCTCGTCTCCCGTGTCTCCACCTGTGTCTCGTCTTCTCCCTCTATTTAAAGCCCCAGCCGATCCCAGTTTGGTTGTCTCTGTATTTGTCTGCTTTTGTCTGCCTTTGTCGCTCTTGTGTCTCTCGTTATCTGACTTCGCCTTCCTTGCCCGAGTTGTCTACGTTTTTCCATCCTTGTCTCCTTGCTTGTCTCTTGTCCTGGATCGTGTATCTGTTCCCTGTTCCTGGTGGTCCGTGTCTGCATCATTAATCTGTTCTTGTTCTTGTCTTCCAGGCCCGTGTTCCCCCCGTTTTCCCGTGAGGGGTAGCACGTCCTGCACCCCAGCCTGTTCTCTCGTTCCTGGCCGGGTGAGCGCGGAAGCTCCAGCCAGCGTCTTCTGTTCTGTTATTTTGTTCGTTTGGGGAGCACCGGTCCGGAGTGTCCCGTCGCATGTGTTTGTTGAGCTGGGGTTTTGTTTAGTTTCTGTTCTGTGTTTATTAAAACTCCCTGCCGGTACTCATCTGCTGTGTGCGTCCTCCCTTTCCCTACTCTCACCCCATGACATTGATTTTCTTTGACTGATGTTTTCCCACTACAGTACCCACTACAATTCATGTGAAAGGAGTTTTGTGCAGTTTTATTGCTACTGCAAGTCTGAAATATATCAGTTACTGTCTTGCATGTTGTAGTGCTTTCCCTCCTCAAACCCAATAAAAGAGTAAAAGCATAAGGTAGGTGTTTCTGATATAGTGGCCAGTGACTGGAATAAAAGGTAGGTTTTCTAATAAAATGGCCACTGTGTGTAAGTACAAGGTGCTTCTGATAAAGTTGCCAGGGAGTGGAAGGTGTTTTTAATAAAGTGTATGCAGATCCTTCGCTACACTGCTATCAGTCAGAAAAATGGCAGCTTGTAATTTGCATTTTTTTTCCCTTAGCCAGGTGAAGGAAACGCAGGTATAGAAGCTGGGCGAGCTTGAACTTTTACTCCAAAGCTAAAAACTCAAAAAAGAAAGAAAAGCAATAGAGGTTCTCAGAAAATATTTCTTGATTAGCCGGGGTAATCCCTGAAGAATGAGAGAAATTATTTGAAAGGGTGGGTTTTCACTGTTCATGCTTAAATGTCAGAAGCGCGCACGAGAAGCTGTCTGAGATGGTGCATTAAATGACTGCAGCTTTTTAGCACTTGAGCATCTCAGATGAGAGCATTTAGAAACACTTACATTGGGCTTTAAAAGTCTAACTGCCTGATCAAATATTTAAAAGCGTTTATGAACTGCACTGGAATGTCGGGGTTAAGATTCTGAGTTCGGCTCCTGTTGCCTCACATCAGAACTTCCCACAGAGTGCTTAGTCACAATCATTTTTCATCTTGTTTTTAGCAGTCATCGCCCGTTTTGTGTGTATCTATATGTATGTGTGTGTGAATGTGTGTGTGTGTGTGTGATTCTAAATGCTACCCCTCAGCAGGATGCTTTAAGGGAGAGCTGTTTTAAGACGGCCTTTATCGAAGATGTTCGCTTGCCGCAGAGTGAAAGCCAGACGGGAGAAAACAGGTTGATGGATTGCACCTAGAAATCAGTTACAAAAGTCAAAGCAAATGTCCCCGGGTACTTGTTTCTACAAGGAAATTCCACACACTTTTGCCAGAGTCACTGACAAATCAGTGAGATGTTTAGTGCTGATATGATGAGTCTGGTGTGATAATGTTGCTGGTGATTATTCACAAGCACACAGCAGCCATTCCAGCTACTCCAATTATTTTCCTCCAAAGAAACTTTAGCAAGATGCATTCAATGTAAGCAACATCTACACCTTGTCTATAGAAGTGCACAACATCACATTAAAATAACATTAAAACTTAATGTTGTGTGGATCGCTCAACAAAACAGCTCTGGTCCATCAAGGCATGGACTCCATGAGACCTCTGAAGGTGTACTGTGGTGCCTTTCACCAAGGCCTTAGCAGCAGATCCTTTAAATTCATTAATTTGTGACGAGGGGCTCCCATGGATTGGATTAGTTTGTCCAGCAAATCCCACAGATGCTTGATTAGATTGAGGTCTGGAGAACTTGCAGGCCAAGTCAACACCTTGATCTCTTTGTTTTTCCTGCTGAACCAGGCCACTGCCATTAGGAAATACCATGACCATGTAAGAGGGTACCTGGTCTACAGCAATGTTTACGTATGTGGCACATATCAAAGTAACATCCACATTGATGCAGGACCCAAGGTTTCACAGCAGAACACTGACAGAGCATCACACCACCTCTGCCCGCTTGCATTCTTCCCACAGCACATCCAGGAGTCGCCTCTCCCCCAGACAGACGAGGCACACACACCCTGTCGTCCACATGAAGTAAAAGAAAAGATGATTCATCAGACCAGGCCACCTTCCTCTACTCCTCTATAATCCGGTTTCGATGCTGACTTGCTCATTGAAGTTATTCTTAATTGTGGACACGTCATCCCAGGCAGCTGGTGGCCTAGTGGTTACGGCATTCGCCCTGCCATCAGAAAGTTGTGGGATTGAATCCCAATACTGCTAAACACCTCTGAGGTAGGGGACCGTCCCCACACACTACTCCCCAGGTGCTGTGTTCCTGGCTGCCTGCTGCTTCACTTGGTGAATGGATTAAATACAGAGAAAGAATTTACTGCTGTGGCGTGTTCACATATGACAGAACTTACACTTTATGGGCATTCTGACCGGTCTTTAGCTGCACAGCTCCATACGCAACACGCTGATACCTTTCTGATACCTTTCAGCAGTTTGTGCTATAGTAGCTCTTTTATGGGATCAGACCAGATTGGCTAGCCTTCACTTCTTACGGGGATCTTGTCCACCGCTGACCCTGTCGTCATTTCGTTGGTTGTCCTTCTTTGGACCACCTTTGATTGATTCTAACTAAAGCTGCAGCAGTATATCAGTTTCACTAACTGGTATTAAAAGTAAGGTCATCATACCATGTAGATTTGTTTATTACTGGTAATGAAATAAAAATGCAACCAAACAGAGAAGCTCACCTGCATGTGCCCATCTTATTTTCTCCTTAACTGCCTGTCAGACAGAGCAACTGGCATCACACACACACACACACACACACACACACACAGACACACACACACACACAGAGTGGAAAGCATGGCAGAGACTGATATCACCAATCTCCATCCCTCCAAAAGGAAATTAAAACCAGCAGCGTGGGATTACTTTGGATTTCCCCAAAACGAACATGGGGTTGTCCTTGAGGATGATTACCAGTGTGCAGAACAGTGGATGCAAAGTGTCTGCCAAAGGAGGAAACCCATCAAACACGTTCGCCCATCTTCAAAAACCCCAGCCCTCGCTGCAGATCAAAATATGAGTCCCCTTTATTAATTTAATCCCTGATGTAAAACTTTTACTAAATATTTAAGCATCTATCATAACAAACTTTGCTATAATTGCCCCCATCTCGGCTCTGTCAGTTCAGTGTCCTCTGACTTACAAACAGGCACGCACCGACACCAATCTGACCCTGTAAAGAAACACACACACACAAACACACAATCTTTCCAGCCTCGGGGGGCTGACATGGTGACTGAGTGTGAGTTAATGTTACAGATAGGATCAGCCTGACTACGCTGCCGCACTCCTACAGTCAGTAACTGTACTGATGATTGTTTAGAGCATTTGTGATGGCATTTCTGACTATATTTAGACTTTTTTTCCTGCTTCTAACACATCAGCTTCAAGAACTGACTGTTCGTTTGCTGCCTGTTACACAGAGTGATGCAATGTGTATTGTGTTGTAGTGTTTCCTCTGTTTTTCTCTCTCTCTCTCTCTGTCTGTCTCTCTCTCTCTCTCTCTCTCTCTCTCTCTCTCTCTCTCTCTCTCTCTTCCCCTCTTGTTAATGGCACACAGGTGCTGCTGCTGAATGTCTTGTGGCTCCTCGTCCTTCCTGTGATGCCTCCATTAGTGAGACCAAGAAAGGCGTGGTGTGGAATATTGTGGAAACATTAACTTGTGTTAGAGTGTTTGGGTTTTTCAAACTATATCCATTAATCTTGTAAAAGGGAAGTAAGTGGTACTGAATGAGTCTCTGGGGGAAGTTTCTTATATTTATATAAGGGAGTTGGGTATGTTTCTTCTGGAGTAGGTAGGGTAGTTCCCTTCTGGGAGGAAAGGTAATTTTTTTGCTTTGGCTAAGACCCCTCTTGAGACTCCTGCGCTTCTCTCAAGCGAGACCAGTAGTTCATTGGTCTGGTGGGTTGGAAGCAAGGAGGTTTGAGAGACATCTTTTATATTGCGGCCCACCTAGACAGGCCATAACGCTGCTGAATATATGCCGCCCCTTAACAAGTGCTTTGAAAAGTGTTTCAATTTAAATTCAGATTGGGTCTTTCTCTTAATGACATGATATGCACCTGTGTAATTTTATTCATTATTAAGTTCAGCTAACCAAAGGCTTTCAGAAAGTGGTGGGGACACGTCCAGAACGTGCCCAGTGTAAATGATGCCTATGGCAATTGGTGGTGATGGGCTGGAAAAAAGAGGTCATTTTTTACAGAAATAATTTACAGAGAATTTTGGATGTAGTGTGTGGCCAAACATGTTAACTCTCATGATACCAGAAAGAGAGAAAGACATGGTGGCAAATTATAGAGAGAGTGAGTGAGGGAGAGAGAGATGGTTAGGGAGAGGAAATAGAAAGAGCACTTAGCGATCCCATTTTCACATGTATGAAATGCATCCACAGCGAGTTGAGACCAGCTTTATATATTTCTATGTTGTTATCAGTAGTATAATTCAGGATACTACACACTGAGATTCAGTACACATTAATCATACTGCACGTTCATCACACTTTATGATATACTTTTATATACTACACACTGAGTATACAATGCATGCAATGAAACCCATATTCAATATTCTACACCTGCAATATTCTATTCAGTTTATCACACATTCAGTATACCACACATTCACTATAGTACACATTAACATTTACATTTACATTTACAGCATTTAGCGGATGCTCTTATCCAGAGCGACGTGCGTCAGTGCTCAAGTTGTTCACATCCGTTAAAACTTGTAAAGCTAAACTTGAATCAACAACTGCTATTCAACCAAGTTACTGCCAACTAACACTTAAACAACTCCTGTCAAAGAAAAGTCAGAGATTAAGGCAAAAGTAAGTTCCCAAAGGTTGTTTTTTTTTGGAAACATAGGAATATTTCCTTAAAACATTTAGGAAATCTAGGAAAGAAGAAAAGAATAAGCAATAACAAGAGGCATAGTTAGTCACCACGGTGCTCCTTGAAGAGGTGGGTCTTCAGGCGACGCTTGAAGACAGCGAGGGACTCCGCAGACCTGATATGAAGCGGGAGTTTGTTCCACCACTGGGGGACCAAGACCGAGAAGAGTCTTGACACATGCCTTCCTCTTCTTCTGAGCAATGGAGGTTCAAGATGAGCCGTGCTTGATGCCCTGAGAGGACGAGCAGTGACGCTGCTTGATAAGTGGTGATAAGTAAGGAGGTGCAAGTCCATTCTTGGCCTTGAAGGCAAGTGTTAAGGATTTGAACTTAATGTGTGCAGCCATCGAAGTTTCCTTAGTAAAGGTGTGGTGTGGGAGAACATTCAGTGTATTATACATTCAGTATTTCACACATTCAGTATACTCGACAAAACTCTACTCAAACTTATCCAAACTGGTTCATCACAAAACTTGACGAGGGCTACAATGCAGTGACCATAATAGCCATCATTAGATGGTGAATTTAAATAATATTTTAATAAAAATAAAGCTGGGCTACACTCAAGATGGAAGCCTTTATACATGTACATTCAGTATAACCTATGTTCAATATACTATAGATTTAATATTCCCTGTATTCAATATACTGCACACTCAGTATATCACAAATTCAGTATACTACACATTTTCAATGTACTGTACTATACATTCAGTGTACTTAATATTCAATTTACTACACAATTCATATATTACATGTTCTACACATACAGTATACCCTATATTGAATATACCACACATTTAATATTCTACACATTACACGGATACTATTCAGTACACTAGTCTACCAGGTACATGCTGCATGTATTATTCCTAAGCAATGTAGAAGATATACTGCAGATGTACTGATGTAAAAAAAAGCAAGATGATGTTCTGTTGCTTGAATGACATGCTTTGTAAAACTATTGTTCAGCAGGTCTAATATCACAGCACTTTGAAGAAGGTGCATCAAGCAGGAGCAGATAAAAGCATCTTAGTCTGGGACAGATTACCCGTATAATCTATCAAGATAAAGTCTTTATCCTTGCTCTCTGGTTCTTGAGCTGCCTATTGCCTTAGATGACCCCAGAGAGAGCAGACAGCCGAAATGGGCAAATGATAGCAGTTACTCTGCACTCATTACCATCTGCGGCCGTAATGCTGTGCTCAGGAGAGACAGGCTAGGCTGCATGGAGAAGCAATTACCATATTTCTCTTTCCTCAGGTAAACAATGTATTAAATATAACCGGTAGTATTACACTCAGCCAGTGATAGTACACATCACACATGTCCCATATGAATTATATGTATGTACATACCTCTATATAATCCTAACAGTGTCCCAGATGTGTTTCATACATATGTAAGTATCTCCACGTAATGCAAATACTGTCCTTTTGTAAATCTCACGTTACAAAGTCTGGACCTGGTTACTTGTCTTAACGTTGTAGGTTACTCAAATTTCTCTCTTTTTTTTTCTTAAATGTTAGAAAAGACAGATGTATTTTCTGCATAAAGCACATGTCCTACACCCACTCTGAAAAAAATACACAGTTTTATCTCCATACGCACACACACGGACACACCACTGCTTTGTTTTGGCACTCTGGAAACTGATTAATTGCTTTTACAGCCACTTCAGTTTCATAGCAGATGATTCCATGCATGCAGAAGAAGCACCTCAGAGCACTCAGCAGGACTGACAAAAAAAAAAGGTACTATCAGAATGCCACAGACATGCCAGGGATAATGCTGTTAGCAACTCTGTGCAATATTATTGATCTGTAGAGCCAGGATCTTAGGGGCCGCAGTTTGAAGAGAAAAATTCCACCTCCCTAATAAAAACTGCTCTTACAGAATTAAACAAAAAACATAGTTTTCTATTGTCATGTCTCGACGAAGTTGGTGCTGTAATGTATGTGAAATGTGCAATAGTCTTCTTGAGTGCTAAAACATGATTACTATTAGCAATATCCTATTATTATCATGTGCAACAGTCTTACCATGGGAAATATCACTACAGGAGGTCCTCAAGTTACGACACAGATCCGTTCCTACGACAGTGATGTAACCCGAATTTTGGTGTAAGTTGAAACACACCCTGGCATCAGTCACTTACCGATCCTAACACAGTTGTAAAATCAGAATCTAGAACATAAAAACACAACTGACCCACGGAAAAAGGAAAAGGACATAAATATGCATGACTTGCACACTGTACTATAGTAACAGAAAAAATGACAAAAACGAGTGTAAAAACACACGCTTTTAACAGTCCAGAATGGTGTAGGAAAGCGTACAGGGGGACGCCAACTTCCTCATTCACAAGCCGCGTCACTGCGACCAAACCAGTTCACCCAAGCAGTCCGTAAGAATGACAAAGGAAGCCGAAACACTCTCAACAGTTTTCATGGGAGTGAGCATCGTAAACTCGAAACATTATATGTGTAGACTGTTGAAACCTGAGGACCCCCGTACTTACGTCAATACTACTTATGTACTACTGATCTCTATCACATGGAGTAACATACTACCAACCACCATTTGTGCTATTAGTAATTCACCTAACTGTTAGTTACTTATCTATAGAATTGATACCCCAGCATTTGTATATTATAGCATAGTATAGTTCTTTCTGACCATTTTTATTGGATTTATTTAGAAATGTGTTTCATATTGTGTGTCTGTGCATTCATAACATTAGCCAATTCGACCAGGATCAATACAAGTTCTGATTCTAAAGTTTGCTGCATATTACTGAGTTATCATAGATACTCATGAGTTATGGGTCTAAAATTGTTTAAGTAAAGTTTAGAGATTTAAGGCCGGGGAGAAAACATGGGGACAACATCACAAATCACATGGGTGGAAGGCTGTCAGCAATCTGAAAGGTCAGTAAAGGGGGATGGTAAGTTTATTTTAAATCATGGCACTTTTGTTTTCCCAAAAGAACATTAGCAAAGCCCACATAACCGAATGATAAGGAGTCAATAATTCAAAACCCTGCTTCCTTTCCTGCTCGTGATTTCACATACACCCACAAAAAAGCAGCCTTTCCTACCATTTGTTTTTTCCACCGTATGTGGATAGCATGCGTCATTCTGTATTTTTAGCCCATTTGTTCATGGTGACCTTAGGTCTACTATATCAAAAAGCGAGGGTCTAATATTACCACCTGATGTGGCAGTTGACCTTAGCTGAAATCCATTAACTTTATCCTGACCCCCAACTTGAGGTGGGTTTCCAATAAGCACAGTCTCTATAATGCTAAGCTTGTCCCTGCCCACCCCCCATCCTTTCGGCAAATCTTCTCTCTTCACAATAAAGTACCCGGCTCCCAACAAATTAGAGGGCTTGAGGGATAGTTTCATCATGATTGATTATCTCTTACCTGGAGGAGTAAGTGAGAGGTGTGGGACATCAAATCACTTGCTGGCTGGGTTTGAAAAATAACAGACGCTGCCTCCCTATTCTCAGGCAGGACGGCACCCAGTCATGTCCGAACTGGCTCGGTTGCAAATGTGCCTTCATCACAAATTGCTTTCTAGGGCACTGATTAATTAAGCAGCACATACAACTAAGTATCAAGCCAACTGCCTCTAGTTTCGGATGTAGACTGTGTGATTATACCTTACGTGAGTCTTCTGGGTCTCTAGACTGGGCTAGCACTCGCCAGCAAATTCTCTGAAATGATGAATAATGATGAGTGTATTGCTGCAGTAAAAAGTGAGAAAAGTGAAACCTGACGCCTCTTTGAATAAATGAACACACTCCAACAATACATTTCCAGCTCTGCTGATGATGAGCCGTGCATTTTGGATAATTATGGAGAGAATGAATGCATTTCTAACTTTAATAGTGAGTGCTTTGAGTGCACTAAATGACACACAAAAAGAAAAGTAACACCATTATAACTTAATACTTTACCTAGAACAGGTAATAATTAATGAGACAATGGGGAGTCTGATTTTATTTCCACATTGTAACTGGCTTACACTAGTTCTTATTCATTATTAGCAACATTGGTACATTGCTGGTAATAAGAATGGACACAAACCCAAATTAAAGTTCCCATGTCATGCTGCTTTTGTATGCTTTTATATAGGTCTTAGTGGTCCCCAAATACTGTATCTGAAGTCTCTTTCCGAAATTCAGCCTTGGTGCAGAAGTACAGCCACTTCGAGCCAGTCCCACAATGAGATTTCCCGAAGACGTGGCGTTTCTGTGGCTGCGTCCGAAATCGCATGCTTCCCTACTGTATGGTATGCGAAAAACAGTATGCGAGGCGAGTAGTATGTCCGAATTCATAGTATTCGAAAAACAGTAGGCGAGAAGTACC
>JBBPCX010071027.1:0-10269 GCA_037974365.1 Hydrocynus forskahlii
CCTTGTGTTTTGTTATTTTGTTCTGTTGGGGAGCACGGGTCTGCAGCGTCCCGTTTATGTTTTGTCCCCCTCGAGCCGGGGTTCTGAGTTGTTTGTTTTGTGATTCCTGTTTATTAAAACCCGTAAAGTTCATCTAACCCTGCTGTGTGCGTCCTCCCCTTCCCTCTCCTAGCCGGTCTGTGACATTAGCAAAGCAAAGGTGTCTGGCTCATCCCGGCACCCAGCTTCACATTCTGCTTGGTGAGATGCCAGACACGACAGGTTAAAAATAAATAAATAAAATAATATTTCAGAGATTTCATAGTTGAAGTTATATTAGAGTTTTACTCGTTGAAGCTTTTTTAGTTTATGGTTTCGTTTTTATTTTTCAAGTTTTATTAGAGATTTCTGATTGCAGTTTTATGAGAGTTTCTTTACGGTGGAAGGTGTATTAGAGCATCTCTGCTGGTTCTGTCTTGTTGAAACAGGATTGAAACGGGAGACCTAAAGCTTGCCTTCAGCCCAGACTGTATTTTGAAGGAGGTTTACGTTTATGGCATCTAGCAGACGCTCTTATCCAGAGCGATGTACACCAGCGCTCAAGTGGTCTGTTCTTCAACCTGAAATGCTAAACTTAAATCATCATCTGCTATTCAGCCAAGTTAACGCCAGCTAGGTTACACCTAAACAGTCAGAGATTAAGGCAAAAGTAGGGAAGGCATGGAGCAAGACATTTAAAATATATATATTTTTATTCAGTGAATCTAGGGAATTAGAAATGACTAAGCAATAACAAGAGGCCTAGTTAGTCACCAAGCTGCTCCTTGACGAGGTGGGTCTTGAAGACAGTGAGGCACTCAGATCTGATCGGAAAAGAGAGTTCAATTCACCACTGGAGAGCTGAGACTGAGAAGAGTCTTGATGCAGGTCTTCCTCTTCTTTTGAGCAGCGGAGGTTCAGGACGAGCAGTGCTTGACCTTCTGAGAGGACGAGAAGTGACTCTGCTTGATCAGTGCCGATAAGTGAGAAGGTCCACTCTTGGGCTTGAAAGCAAGTGTTAAGGCTTTGAACATAATGCTGGCAGCCACAGGGAGCCAGAGAAGGTTCCTTAGTAGACGTGTGGACAATGCCGGAACACAGCGCACAGTGTGAAATTCTTTTACTGCATTTAATCCATTTAACCCATTTAATCCATTTAACCCATTTAATCCATTTAAGCCATTTAATCAATTTAACCCATTCACCCATTCAAGTGAAGCAGTGAGCAGCCAGCAATGCTGCATCCAGGGAGCAGTGTGTGGAGATGGTTTCTTGCTCAAGGGCATCTCAGTGGTGCCACTGGCAGTCTTGGGATTTGAACCCACAACCTTCCGATCACAGGGGAACTCCCTAACCACTACAGGGAGCTGTTGATGCAAACATTCTGTACTTAACTGATGTACTGCCAGGGTTCAGACAATATCGGCCTCACGTGAGGAGTTGCGAGGAGGACACACTTACAGGAGTCAGGAGTACCTGGTTTACTCAAAATAACAGGAAAATTGGACGAGGAAGTAACCGGGGTGCACTCTCAAAGAAGCAGAGTTCACAGACACCAACCACAGAGCACAGTGTCCCTCCACTCGGAGCTGAGTAAAAAACAAACCAAACCAAACACTCCCAACACCAAAAAAGGCCGACAGGGCGTCAGGCGTGAAGAGACAGCTGCCTCCAGATGGCCTGGCTTAAATAAGGCATTCAGCAAGAGACAGGTGACGCTAACTGGAGTTGCAGGCCACACTTAAAGGAGAGATAAAGAAGGGGGGATTCAGGAAAGGGGCAGAACAGGCTGTCAAAACAAAAGTCACAAAAATCCAGAGCAAAATAAAAACAGAGTGGAAATAAAGACAGGTGGATGTCTTGGACTGAATAACAAATCAGTGACATGTCAGATGCTTCAGTATCACATGGCTATGTAACATGTACTCTCTCTCTCTCTCTCTCTCTCTCTCTCTCTGTTTCTCTCTCTCTCTCTCTCTCTCTCTGTTTCTCTCTCTCTGTCTCTCTCTCTTTCTCTCTCTCTCTCTATCTCTCTCTCGTCCAACATCAGTGTCTGACCTCATAATAGTTCTACAGAATTAATGGGCTAAAATTCCCACAGAAACTCCAAAATCTTGTGGAAAGCCTTCCAAGAAGAGTGGAAGCTGTGAGAGCTGCAAAGGGGGACCAACTCATTGAATGCAATGTCTTTCAAGTCCCTGTTGGTGTAATGGTTGGTGTCCCAATACTTTTGTCCATATAGACACTAGAGGACAGAAGCCAATAATAAAAACCAATAATATTCTTTTTCAAAAGTTTATTACAAGAAAATGCTTTTAAAAATACTTAAAAACAAATATAACTGGTTGTATTTGTTTATATGTGCAATATCATGTGCAATAGTCTTATATGTGCAATATCAATAGTACTTTTATACTACTAAATGCAACAGTAGCCCTAACTACCATCTCTATCGTTAGATTTCACTAAACTGTGTTACTGATCTATAGTATTTATACTCAGAATTTGTTTGTAGCATAATATTTTCATATTTAGTTTTTTTTTCAACAGAATTTATTGGTAGCAATATGATGCATTTGCATTCAGTTAATTAATATCAGTACTTTTGAGGGCACCCACATATCTCTATGGATAAGTCTCTGAATTTTGATGTATGTTGCTGCTGTGGCCAGTAGATGGAGCCACTTTCATCTCTGATCTTCATGTCTTTGATCTGCGTCTTCTTTCTTAAACCACCATCTCAGCAGCAACCCCTATTACTCCCCACAGGACCCTTCATGATTCAAGATGTTTGACCAGATTTGGTAAACTTCTGAACTCTGATGTTTCTGTTGTCTTTCTGCTTAAGGTGAGGAAGTGAAAAGAGCCACAGAGAGACAGACAGACAGACAGACAGACATAATGGTCACACAATAGTCAGACACTTCTAGATATAGGCAGAAGTGTATAATGGTAGGAGGCCTAAAACGGAGATAGTTGAACAAGTTCCCACGAGAAAGCTCCTGTTGTGTGCCTCTCTGCCGGAAGCTGTGGTCTCTGTGGTTTTGCTCGATGTACAGAAGAGTGCATCTGCCTGGCGGAGACAGACAGCATCACAATGCGCGGCGTTGTGTAAGC
The DNA here is from genome assembly GCA_037974365.1 of Hydrocynus forskahlii. Lineage (NCBI taxonomy): Eukaryota > Metazoa > Chordata > Actinopteri > Characiformes > Alestidae > Hydrocynus > Hydrocynus forskahlii. The sequence continues at coordinate 3,136 of JBBPCX010071027.1, forward strand.
CCAGCTCAGATAAGAGCCCTGTTTAACGGGCTTGCTCCAGATCAGCGCTGCCAGGCCCTGTTGATCGGGCTACAAATCACAGCGCTAATCATGTCACAGTCATATCTGTCACTCACAGCAGGGCACGCAGAGAGGTCTCGCCAATACAAACAGGTCAAAAAGTCTCTCTGAAGACTTACAGGAAAATTCTACACAGCATTAAAACACAAGCAGGCGTCTTCAGTGTCACACGGCTGCCAGAGTGAGGCCTGAAAACTGCCATGACTGAACTCCCTTTGAAGGTTTACCCATTTTACTGACTCAGTCTTGCATTTCATGCAGAACAAAATGACCAGAGATTGATTTATAATGTTTTATTGTGATTTATAGTGTTGGTGAGTGTTCGGTTGATGGTGGGCACGACTTTTACACATGAGAACGACAATTTTGCATGATTATTCAGAATTATTCTGGCTGAAATGAAAACAGTCTGCTGTTTCCATTTCAAACTTCAAATCCCTCTTTAAAACACACCTCTAAAACAGCTTTAGCTATTATATTCATTATATTATTTTTTAAAAACTCATCAACTATTATTTTAACTCATTATTTTGCATATTAGGTCCTGTTACACTGTTGTACGTAACTGTTAATCTGATTTTACTGTGTACTGTAAGGTATCCCTGAGTACCTTAAAGGAGGCTACATATAAAATGCATTATCGTTATTATTATAACGACAAAATATGTGTTGTGTCTTTTTAGTGGATGATTCTACCAGTACACTGGAAATGACTCATCGCCAAGGTGCATGTCAAGAATTCGTCAGTGTGTGTTTTCTGAGAAAAGTGACGTAAAAATTGGCATTTGTAGATTAAAGAAACAAAAAGAGGTAGGATTTGAAAGCAGATTCAGAGTTCGAGTCCCAGCTGAAGTTACAGTCTAGCTGTTAGTTGAAAGTCAAGTTAAGGCTATTCTTGACTGGCTTTAACTGGAATGTATTTTAGCTTGGGATCAGGGGTGTCAGACTTTGTTCTTTCCAGGCCACACCTCTGCAGATATCAGAGTATTTCCTCCTCTAACACTCCGAGCTCAACTCAAGGCCTTGTGAATGATCTGATGTGTTGAAACGGGTGCCCCAATGACCTAGAGCTCCAAACTCAGGCCCAGAGGAAGCCCCGCTCTAAACACACTGATATCAGTTGTTTCTACTGAAATTAAACTTGGAGTTTACAGTTACTGTACCGTGCAAAAGTCTTGAGCCCCTCCCATTTCTTTGTATTCTGTATTAAAATGTGACAGTAGGTCGGTTCAGGGATTTATTGCAAGTCAGTGTGTGTTCTGAGCTCCGCTAGGACCACCGTTCACAGCCTGAACTCTCTTAGACAAGCTCTCCTCTCATTTCTTTAAGTTCTTCAGGAAGAGTTCTCCAGGCTTCTTGAAGGACATTCCAAAGGTTGTCTTTTGTTCTCTATTCTCTGTCCAGATGGTCTACACTGTTTCAGTAATGTGGAGTTCTGGGCTTTGTGGAACTGATCCATAACACCGATCCATTCCATCCTGTTTTTTTCTATCAGGGTGTTTTGACTGTGAGAGAGAAAAAAGTCAGAGGTTAATACACAAATAAGGAAAAACAGATAAGAGGGTAAGTGCCTGAGGTTTTTCTTAAATATATAGAAAAAGATGTATAAGAGATAAACGAGAGGACTGGTTAGTCACCAAGGTGCTTCTTGAAGAGGGGGGTCTTGAAGACAGTGAGGGACTCCAGATCTGATCAGAAGAGGGAGTTCATCCCACCGCTGGGGGGCCGAGACTGAAAAAAGTCTTGATGCAGGTCTTCCTCTTCTTTTGAGCCGCGGAGGTTCCATACGAGCAGTGCCTGAAGCTCTGAGAGGACGAGAAGTGACGCTGCTTGATCAGAGCTGATAAGTGACGAGGTGCAAGTCTGCTCTTGGCCTTGAAGGCAAGTGTTGAGGTTTTGAACTTAATGCAAGCGGCCAGAGGGAGCCAGCGAACTTCATGTACAGGGTAGAATCACAATCACTCTATACAGTGTGTACATTTGTGCAGTCATGACATTCCATTTCCTGTGTTGTGTTCAGTGGAGGAGGAGAATATTGAGCTGCTCCACCTGCAGAGCCCAACACCTCCTGTGACCCTGAGGTACAGGTGAGTGTGCAGATGACTAAGTGTGAACCATACTGATATGACATGACAAATGTACTCCAAATGTGGGTGATGAAACACTGCTGATTCTCCTTTGTCTATGTAGGCTGGATGCGCATGTTCAAGCTTGACCGGGCTAAAATCAAAACTTGAAATACTGACATAAGTTCAGTCTTTCACCAATATGTGTGTTCATTACTGAATTTTCACTTCCCATTTGTAGGGACGGGATCAAATAAACAAATAAAGACATGACAAAGTTTCAATGTGTTCATAGTCTGTATCCCTTTTTTAATGAGCGTAAAACTGCTGTGTGACGGCCTCACTCTCAGCACGGCCTGTGGGGGGGTCGACAATATCGGGGGCACAGGCATCAGGACTGGGGTCTTTTCCCTTCCGATGGTGGCGATGTTGTGTCGAGCCACACAGGCTGACACCGCCTGACAGCCCCTCTCTGGCCTCACACGCAGCCCCTTCTGGCAAAACGTGCCTTCAGGATTCCAAAAGTCATTTCAGTCCCGCCCCTCATGTTGGCATGAGCTGCTGATCACAGGTCATCTGAAAGTCATTCGCTCATTCTGCTATTGTAACATCAAAGTCATGTTCATACAAGACAATACTGAATAAAAGTTGTGCCACAGTGTTAAACGAGGACATAATTTACATCAGGGGAGACCAGCAGCCTAAGTGGGTGAGAAAACGACTGAAAACTTGTCAGACAAAGGAGGAAGAAACGAGAGATGCCCTGTAGATAGTACATTAACGTCATAACCAATATGGATTAAGGAGGAGGCCAACAAAATACAAATCGCCACCTTATGTGGATCCAATAAGTGGAGAGAAGGTGAACTTTATGTAGGACATCATGTAGTCCATAGCTTATATATCAGACCTGTTAGGATATGATGAGAGATAGCTTTACATCGATTTCAGATTCACATAATCGGCCTCATGATCGCCCAGGGGTGCCCTGATAGGGATGTGTGTGCAATCCAGTTACCCTTGGAATTCATGTGGGAAATTGTGTTAAACAATTTAATAAAAATAACAATAAAGATTCTGTCAGTCTCTAAAAGCCCTCTCCCTGCAGAGAGCCAATCACAATTCAGGCGCCAAGGTCCCGCGGATCTTCCAGGCATGCCATTGGCTGCGGAGAAGTGGTGTGTGGAGGGGCGGGGCTTGTGGAGGGGCGGGGCTTGACGTTAATGTACTATCTGCTTACAGTTTACTCACATATATGTATATTTTGTGCAATACAGCTATACACACTATATTCCTAGATTTTATACTGTACATCTTTAGACCGTATATTGAGAGAATTTTTATTTAAATACTATATTGTGACATAGTACTTTAGTCTATTTTTATTTCTATTCTATTCTATTGTTTTCTCAATTTTGCTGCTCTTAACTCTGTACTGTCCACTTTCTGCCATTAATAAACGAATTTCCCACTTGTGGGACTAATAAAGGTTTATCTTATCTTATCTTATCTTAAACCCCAACTTAAGCAAGAACATATCCTGGTCGGAGCAGGATTGAGACGCTGCGTAAACTGCCATGGCAACACACCTAGGGGTTAAACCTAATCACCTTTCGTAGTACGGGTTACTCACAAAGTTACACCTCACGCGACCAAGTTACTCTCGAACTCAGCATGATAGGCCAGTACACACGCGTCGTAGTACAGGGCCCTGACTGTCATCAATAAAAATAAAATGAATAATAGTAATAATAGATATATAAACCTGAGTTTATTGTTATATGATCAAACCTAAATCAAACCTACAAGTGGGAGTTTCCTCTTGCAGAAAATGTCCTCTCAAAAAGGGTTCTTTGTCATAGAACCTAACGCACCTCTCGATACATGACTGAGTAAAGTTTTTGTATACTAAGATATTTTCTTAGAACCATATGTCCATAAAAAAAAATAGTTTATTTTTAAGCGTGAAGAGTGCGTAACCAGACTGTCCTGTTAGTAGAACTGGTTGGCCAGCTTCATTCAGCCTTTGGGTCCTGAACTCCTGAATGAGATCACTGTGGACCCTTCAGAAAAACACAGGCCTCGCTTTGACCCGGGCGAAGCTCTGATTAGTGGGGTTTGTTGACGCAGTCATTTTCGTGTTCCAGTTAGCAATGGAAAATGGTGCTCCGCCACAGGGCCCCTGGACGTTATGGGAGCTCTTGAAGACGTCGGGCCTCCGCTGAGATTCGGCCTGCTTGGCTCGGAGCCACAGCCTCCGTGAGAAAGAACGGCTCTGTTTACTGAACTCAAAGGAGCACCAATCAGAAACCCAGCCGGTGGCGTTCCTCACTCTGAACACCTAATTAGAGTGACCTTGGGTTTAAGAAAGGCATTATATAATAAAATCACTATTACTATACTTTTTATTTTTATCATTGTTATTATTATTATTATTATTAATGGTAGTATACATACAACTATTATTATTATTCATATTTGCAGTAATAGTAGTAGTAGTAGTAGTAGTAGTAGTGGTAGCAATATATATATGTCAATATATATATTACTATCCATTCTGGTATTATTATTATTATTTTTTAAAATTATTATTACTATTATAACTTAAATACATTGATGATGATGATGATGATGATAATGGTGGTGGTTCTTCTTCTTCTTCTTCTTTTAATTGTTATTATTACTAGTATTAGTGGTAGTAGTAATATAACTGTTATAATAAGTTATACTTATCAGAAATGCAATGATTATAATGATGATGATTATTATGATTATGATGGTGATAATGATGATGATGATGATTGTTGTTTTTGTTGCTGTTGTTGTTGTTATTATTATTATTACTGTTATTAAAGAAGCCAGTGAGGAAAGTTAATTGCTGTCTTGACCGCTCGCTGCTGTAACCTGAAGTTTGAAGTAGCTGAAAGCTCTGAGCTGCTGAGGAGCCGGACTGAATGTTCGGATCAGATGATGATTTGGGTTGTGAACTTTCTGTTGCCACAAATGAACAATTGGTGGATATAAAACACCTTCATAACGACAATAATGAATAAACCGAGCCATATTTCTCAGCCCAAATCACACGGCTGCAGAATTTCCTCTGGAAATCTTTAAAAAACACACAGCATGCTGTGGGAAATGAGATTTCCGTGCCATTTCTTGCTCTCACCTCTTGTTCTCTTGCACGCTTTCTCATTAGAAAAGATTTTACCACTGATTCTACTTTTCCACACGTGATTTTTCAAGTTTTAAACTTCCTCCTCTATTCATTTCAAGACCGGAGAATCTGTGACAGTGATGAATCACATGACGTTCATCTCACCCTCAAACATGCCTGTGATGAGTAAAATTTCGCTCATTCTTGTTTGGTTGATCATTAGTGTTGCTTTGAGCAGAATATTTCGTTGATATTTGGTACAACTATTATTGCAGGGCTTTACAATTGTTAGCTTTGATATTTCATTTGATATTTCACAGATATAAACCATTTCCCATTGCATCTAATGGAACATATAGAAGAACCAGAACATCTGACTGATGCCATAAACAACGCTGGAGATGCTGAACGCTGCGTAACTCTCATCCATACTGAGAACGTATGATCAAATTAGCCAGCACGTTTAGACCACTCTCTCTTCATTAACCAGACTGAAGTGTTCCCTGTCCAATTCCAGACCACTTGATTTGTGTTTTCCACTACAGAATGGGAACAGTGGATTGTTTTCAACAGAGCTTTCATTTTAATGAATATAATAATTCTCCCTCCCATCACTGAAAGCACTTCAAAATGAAATGCTTCTTCATTATTTGTATGTTTATAATGAGTTTATCCTTCGCATGACCCCTCGTGTTTCTTGGCACTAATCATTTGTTTGTATTCTCCATCTCAGGGGGATGGAGCGACCAGGATCGGAATGTTCTCGTGATTTAAATGTCATCATCTCGACTCCTGTTTGGCCTCGCTTGAAAAATGATTGAACCTGTGCTGACCTCAGTCCGTAATCAATGAAGGTGCAGGTGATTTAGTGCATTCAGTCCATGTACACACACATACGCACACATACAGTTTTTTTTTTCCTAATATGCTTTAATAGTAACACAATCTTATATCTGGTTCCCATACAAATGCCAATAAACTATGGTAGGTCAAGAATCCATATTCTTATATGCATGAAACAGAGAAAACCAAAAAAGAGGCAGCATTTGTGAATATAAGGCTTCAAAAGATGGATAAAGGCAGATTTTTTTTCACGTCGTAGCAGATCTTGTCAACAAGTTTTAAAAACGATGAAAAAAAAACTGTACAGATTGAATGTACATTAATTTGCTGCCATTGTAAAACCTTGTATGTGGAAAATGCATGGTGATGCTTCACTGGGACTCATTAAGCTCCGTGACATGCATATAAAACCTGACGTGACTGTTAATAAAGGATCATTCCAAGAAGTGATGGTTGTCATTAAGGCTGGTTTAGTCAGTTCTGATGTTGTTTCATCTTGGAAAATGTGGTGATTGATGCTAAAGTGTGTCATGTAGCTGAATGCTGGGCTTCCAGTAAAGTGTGACTATAGATGGAAAAGGCTGTATCTGAGACTTTGATAGGACAGTAATTATATTAGATAGTTTTGTATTGTTTTTCTGAACCTAACCAAGCTCTTTCAAAGCTGTCAGGATGAAAAGGCCTGTAACTTTATGGCAGGGTATTCGGCTTTAGACCTCTTATCGGGCAGGGATACGCCGTGTGGGCTTTTACCCCAGTTTCATTGCACTAGCTTCCATCTTTGTGAGTCAAGTCATTGTAGGGAAACTCTTTGAATCTCAACAAAGAAACCTGACGCTCCTCTATTTTTAGAAACACCCTGTAAATACCGTACTGTTATAGAACATCACTTTTACATACAGACAATATTTAAAGGCAGTGTGGCTGCAGAAGTAATCAGTACAGTCATCGGGTACCCCCCCCCCTTTGGAAAAAAAGACCACAATATGAAGATAAGCTGCATGTATG
>JBBPCX010071028.1:0-10267 GCA_037974365.1 Hydrocynus forskahlii
ATATATATATATATATATATATATATATATATATATATATATATACATTAATACATTACCCTTAAAGAAAATGTAACGGTAAACCCATATTTGTACTGTACGGTTTACACTGAACTCCCACAGTGCTGGAATGTAAATACCGATGTTACCCCTGTATAGACTGTACTGTAGTTCATGCATGGGTGTTTTCTTTGGTATAAGCAGTTAAATACAGTAATAAATTCATTTAATTTACAGCAGGGCTGGACAGGGACCAAAAATCGGCCCGGGCATTTTGAGCCTAGACCGGCCCACCAGGCTGTCGTTCCCGAGGGGAGGGTGCTGCTGACAGGATTCCGCGCCGTGGCCCCTCTCCCTGTCTGAGAGTCCTGGTGGCTCCTCTGTGATCTGGTAGAATCTAAGTCTACTAACAGCTCCTAATTGTAAATCTGGGGCACTCTCTCTCTCACACTCTCTCTCTCTCTTTCTCTCTCTGTAAGTGAATCTCTCTCTCTCTCTATAAGTAACTCTCTCTCTCTTTTTAAGTGAATTTCACTCTTTCTCTAAGTGAATCTCTCTGTGTCTCTTTTCAAGTGAATCTCACTCTCTCTCACTCTCTCAGTCTCATTCTTTCTGAATCTCTCTCCACCACACACACACTCTCTTTAAGTGAACCTCTCTCTCTCTTAAGTGAATCTCTCACTCTCACTCACACTCACATTAAGTGAACCTCACTCTTTAAGTGAATCTCTCTCTCTCACACACAGACACACAGACACTCTCTCACACACTCTCTCTCTCTAAATGAATCTCTTTCTCTCTTAAGTGAATCTTTCTTTTTAAGTGAATCTCTTTTTCATACACACACACATACTCTCACACACCGTCTCGCTCTCTCAGTGAACCTCTCTCTCTATTTCTATCTCTCTCCTTTTAAGTGAATTACTCTCTATCTCTTTTAAAGTAAATCTCTCTCTTTTCCTCTCACATTTTAAGTGAATTACTCTCTTTTTAAGTAAATCTCTCTTTCTCTCTCTCACTCTAAGTGGAGCTCTCTTTTTCTTTTTCTCTCTCCTTCCTTTTAAGTGAATTACTCTCTTTTCAAGTGAATCTCTCTTATTTAAGTGAATCTCATTCTAAGTGAAGCTTTTTCTTTTAAAGTGAATCTGTCTTTCACACACACACTCACTTTCTAAGTGAATCTCTCATTAACTCATTTTAGTCTCATTTTAAGTACATCTCTCTCTCTCTCCTTTTAAGCGAATTACTCTCTCTCTTTTCAAGTGTATCTAATTCTAAGCGAATCACACACACTCACTCACTCTCTCTAAGCGAATCTCTCATGAACTCGCTCACAAGTTTCTCACTCTCTCTCACTCACTAAGTGAATCTCTCTTTTTCGCTCTCTCACACACTCATACAGTGTCTTTCATTCTTTTTAAGTTAATCTATCTTTAAGTGAACATCTCTCTTTCTATCTCTCTCTTTTAAAGTGAATCTCTCCCTTTCACACACTTACACTCTAAGTGAATCTCTCTCTCTCTCTCTCTCTTGAGAGAGAGAGAGAGAGAGAGAGAGAAAGAGAGAGAGAGCTGCTTCTGGGCGGAAGTGACGGAGGAGTGGAGCCGATGGCGGCCCTCAGTTCTCCCTGGGTCTAGTGTCTGTGAGGCTGTCTTTCTCTTTTGCTCCGCTGCAGCACTCGGAGCCCCTGTTAGTTTTTATGAGTTCTGGTTCCGTCCGTTTTTCGGAGCTGTGCTTCGCGGACAGAACGACAGGACGGGAGAACGAACTGATATGATAACCGGCTAACGGAAAACAGCTAATTAGCCTAGCTCAGCCGGCTCTCCCAGCGTTTAGACTAGCTTATCTTAGCCTAGCCGCCGTGTTCGCTGCTCATCAGACAGAATTTTATCGTCCAAACAAAACAAAACAAACAGAAATGACTGGTTTTAAACGCGTTTTTTAATAGACTTCTCCGGGTCGGGAACGAATCGCCAGACCGAGCCCCGGGCAGCTCTCCGTCAGCCCAGCGCGGGGGAAGCCGCTGCTCTCCTGGGCTGAGCCGAGCCGAGCCTCCGGCGAGGCAGGAATAGAGCGGAGCGGCTCCGGAGCTCTTTAACCCTCCCCGGAGCAGGCCGTCGGCAGCCACCATGCTGAAGACCCGCCAGTGTCTGCTTGGGATTCGCACTTTCCTCGGGGTGGCGAGCAGGATTTGGGGCTTCATCCTCTACATCCTCAGGAAACACCTCCGAACGGTGAGAACAGGACCCCCTTTTACACACACTTCCCCCACACACACACACACACACACACACACACTGGGAGACAGAGCACCGAGCCTCGCTGGAATCAATGAACAAATACTGGAGTGTGTCCTCGCTCTGGAAAATATTCTGGCATCAAAATAACGGAACATAACGTCATTAATAAGTCGCTTCCCTTACTTTTTGTGCAAAGTATCTCTATAGTAATTCACTGGAGTTTTACTTTTGGTATTTATACTGAAGTACAGTTGTATCACTGCAACTTTACTTTTGGTTCCTCTACTACAGCACATTTGTAATAACTCACCGTAACTCTACTTTTGGTACTGTAAGACGTCACTGCAGCTTTACTTTTAGTACTTATACTAAAGTGTGTAGTATTACAGGAGTATTACTCTAACTTTGTTTTTGGTACTTCTACTAAAGTACATCTGTAGCAGCCCACTGCAAATGTACTTTTGGTAATTATTCTGAAGTACATCTCTAGTAACTCAGTGCAACTTTACTTGTACTAAACTGTATCTGTAATAATGCACTGTTGGTTTACTTTTTGATCTGTTTTGTTAGAATTGGTTTATATAGGTCTACAGGTTCCTGTAATAGTTCTGGTTCTGGGATTTCACAGAATCACTGTAGTTTAGTACAGGTTACTGTAGAGGGGTGTGTAGGGTTATGAAGAGAAAAAATAGGTATACTGCAATATTTTTGACAGGAAATTTAAACACTAATATTCCTTTGGGTTTATGTAGTAAAAAATAATTTATAATTCATCATTACTCTGAATTAAACAGGCTGATTCTGTTACTGTGCCTTAAATACCGATGTATTTAAAATAGCTCTGTTCTGAGTGGCAGTCCTGTATTGCACCTTATTCAACAGGCAGCACTTGACCGGAACACTTCTTAGAACTTCAGCATGAATGGGTGGTGCTAGACTGCTATAGGCTAAACGAGGAGAATGTTAAAACTGTTCTTTGAAAACAGGCTTTTTTTTTTTAAGCTTAGTTTCCATATGTGGACTGCATGGCTGTAAAGTTAACATACATACTTCAAGCCTGATTATGGGCCTTTAATATATCGAAAGGCATCACATTTGCAATATGTATCAGTAAAATAGCAATACTGATATTTTGTCCTTATCATGCAGTTCTACTGAAGAGCATATAAGGCCTCATCCACACAGATGTTTAAAGCCAGGCTGCAGCCCAATGTGTAGTTCCATGTATTTACCTGTGGGGGCAGTAATTATTTGGTCCAAAGTGTTTACGTGTGGGTCGACTTTTGTGGATAGTTGTGCATAAAATACACGGATCCCAAATCTTTGTTAAAACTAGCGTTGACATTCTTGTTTGATTAAAAATCTTTCTGATATGGCGTCGTAGACAGAAAAGGAACTCACATCGCTGCCGATATTGGGTTCGCCCTCTCACTGCACAACGTCAGTTCAAATGGACGTTTTATTTATTCTTAACACTGGAGAACACTGTATTCTTAATAATGACTCTTAATAATGATTCTTTATAAAATAATAAACATGCGCCCTGTTGTGGGCTGGTGCCCTGCCCAGGGTGAGTCCCTGCCTTGCACCCTTAGACCCCGGGATAGGCTCCGGGTACCCGCGGGTCATGACCCTAGTGAGGATTAAGCGGTTACATAAAATGAAAGAATAATAAACACTTTTATAGAATCATGTGACATATTTCGTCCTCCAGAATGACAACCGAACACCATGCAAACACAATAGCGGTGTTTTCTTGCATTCGTTGGGATTTTGGCAGAAATTGACAGCAAGAAGACACTGCATGCAACGTTTTTTTTATGCCACCCGAACGCACAGCCGGCCGAACGCAGGTGCTGAACGCCCGTGTAGACGCTTTGATTTGCTCCAATGAGCAGAAAAATGGTCGATGTTCAGTCCGCACTCACCTGACGCCATGAATTCCCTAAAAACGCCTGTTTCAGACGTCTGTGTGGACGAGGCCTAAATAAATATATATTAATATGTCTCTATTCTGTATGGAAATTCAGGGCATGTTGATGGTTGTTTTTGTTATTGTTTTATAACTGTGTTTATAAAGCTGATATAGTCAGGACTGTTCTTTACTGAGGCAGGAACGTTTGTAAGAACTTCTTCAAGCTCAGGCAGGAGAGTCACGTGGTTCACAGGATGTAGGGTCTGTAGGGCTGGTCCTGCTCCAGGTGTGTGTTTATGGTCCCCCGGACTCTGGACATCCGCGGGTCCACCTGACCTGAGTACAAACACACACAAACACCAATTCAGTTCTGCTCTTAAACCATGACGAGCAGTGGGAACCATCTTGCGTCCTTCCATTCTGTTACCAGTACCTCCTTATTGATACCCATACCAAATCTCCATACTGATACCAGTACCATACCTCCACACTGACTCCAGAGCCATACCTCCACACTGTTACTGATACAAGTACCATGCCTCAATATTGATACTGATACAAGTATCATGCCTCCATACCCATAGCCATGCCGTACCTCCATACCCATAGCAATACTAGTTTGAGTATAGCATCGTTCACCATCCACATTTGTGCTTAGTGCTACTAATGATGGGACCACACAGGACGCCAGAAGGCAGGAGTGGACAGGGCCACTTTCGGCACGGGGGTGTTCCCCAAGCAGCTTCTGGTGTGTTCCCTGCTCTGCTCCAGACGTGTCCCCTTACTTCTGAAGTTGTTGTGTTTATGTAACTGCTCCAGAGTGGAGGAGAAGTTTCTTGTTTTTTTGGCCGAAACTCTGTAATAAGTCTTTATTACTCAATCTGTTCTGTTTTTGCTCTTTAACAGGAGACCCAGTTTCTTTCTCTCATGTTGTATAATCACTGCTTTTGAGAATCGGTGCACTCGAGCTAAAAAGCTGCAGCCAGAATGAGGAGATATATTTAAATTTGTTGGCTTTGTGACATCACAAGAACTGTAATTTGAAAACTGATTGCTTTTGTAGCTTAGTTTCCATATGTGGACTGTATGGATTGGGGAAGTAAATGAATCAAATAATATGAATGGACTTTGTCTTTTTAATTCCAGATGGGCCCCATGGGCCCTTGAATATCTTGAAAAGCAGGACAGTCGCAATGCAGTCAAATCACAGCACTGCTTTTTTCATATTGTGCAGGTCTCCTGGATGTTTGCATATTTCCCATGAGGTTCTGGGAGAGGGGGAGGGTCAGTGTGGGAATAGCGTGAATTCATGAGCTGCTCTCTAGAGCCCTCTTGAAAACTCCACTCTCTCCTCCAGCTTTGACATCCTCAGACAGCTGTAATGGAGATATAAATAGCACTCGACTGGAGTGTGCATGTGTGTGTGTTGGGGATCTGGACTGTTGGCTAGGTGAACTTTCCCAGAGGTCTTGACCCCTATTAGGCTGGTGCTGGAGTAATGGCGAGAAACATCTCTCCAGGTTTTAGTCGTTCTAAAAAGAAACCTAATTCTGCTCCACACAGATTCATTTCACTCTTGTTAGCAAAAGATCTTCAGCGTAATGTTATAAAAAAAGATCACAGCATTGGGTCGAATAATGAGCTTAAATGGTTTAAACCAGTGTTTATTATGTTTTAGGAGGGTGTGAGTGTAGAGTGTCTGGCGTGTCTGATGTGAGGAGTCACTGCTGCAGAGTAAAATGAGCCAGGGGGGTTGGTTGCGTTTGGGAATGTTCCAGATTTCCAGGGATCCTCCGTCTAATCCATCTGAGAGGGACTGTTAAGGACACGAGTCCATGGTTGGGTCAGTCTGAGGACGATAGTCCAGCACAATGCATCGCTAACACTGGAAGTCAATAGTCCAAATATTTTACTGTAAATGCACAAAAGCTTCTCTGGACCCTCAAACCACATCCAGCTGTTCATTAAGATGGACCAGACTTGTGGAGGTGGTTTAGGACACAGTGTGACTTATAGGGAGCTGTAAAATAATTCATTAAAGGGTGTTGGTAGATTGATTTTTTTTAATTATTTTTTTTGTTGCTCTGATCCTCATGCAAATGACTGTGTGATTTTTCCTTCTACGATTATATTTAAATTGTAAATATGATCTAAATCACTATGTCATACAACTCTGGAAAAGGTGCCTCATCTTAATATTCTGAATATTTTACTTAGTTTTGCCAGAATTAGTAAACATTCTGTCAGTGTTGGGGAGATGATATCCCACGGTTTAGCATGATGCTAACTGTAAACCTGAATCCGCACACTCCTCAGAAACTGATTTCCGCTTGGCCAGCTTCATTTTCACCTTTTCTGTTCCACCTTAAATTGTACTGTTTATTTCCTCCTGGGCACCTTTTAAAGGGCATTTAACTTTTTTGTGGCTTGTTTTGATCTACAGTTTTGCATAATTTTCTGTATTACTTTTAATTTTTTTCTTTATTCCATACTGCCCCCCCCCCCCCCCCTTTTTGTTTTACTGTTTCACTTTTTCCAGAAAGGGACTTGTGCTGTTGTATGCAAAGTAATTAAGTTAAGTTTATTGTTGTTATTGTTGCGTTAATGTGGTTCCTGCTTCTCTCCATAGATAATCCAGTATCAGACGGTTCGTTATGATACGTTACCGCTGTCTCCTGCATCTCGAAACAGACTCAGTGAGTTAAAACTTTACCCACCACCTCACTCATTCACCCCACCTCACTCTCCTATGGACACAAATCGAATTCTGCTGTAACTGTTAATACACAAACATGGACAAAAAGACTTAGATTTATTTGTACTTATTTATTTTAATTTTTCCTAAGCTCCGCTTGTATTTGTGGTTTTATTCAACTAAACAGTCTAAATTCATTTCTACATGAACTTTCTCCAGCTTCTGTTCAACCCTAAGAATTAAACGGACAGTTTCTGTCACTGTGTCTTTAAAACAGAGAAAATATAAATGAGCTCTGTTCTGATTTGCTGTCCTGTGCTGTGCCTTGTTCTAAAAGCAGTTTGGGCTGAAGCACTCTCTGTAACTTTTGTGTTCAGGAGTGGAGCTTTATTGCTGTAGACAGGTATACATAAATAGATTTAATAGTTTGACATAAACCAGTTGCTTCAAAATGGGCTATATAATTTCCATATTTTAAGTTATATTTAACCACTTTAAGCACTTATACTATTTTAATTAAAAAGGAAAATTGTTTTTCCATTGTTTGCATATTATTCTGTTTTAACTGTTTTGTGTTTGTGTGTAGATGCAGTAAAGAGAAAGATCCTGGTGTTGGATCTAGATGAGACTCTGATTCACTCTCATCACGACGGAGTGCTGAGGCCCACAGTCCGGCCGGGAACACCACCAGACTTCATATTAAAGGTACAAAAACACACACACACACACAGTCCGGCCAGGAACACCACCAGACTTCATACTAAAGGTTCACACACACGGACCAACAGTCTGGCCTGGAACACCACCAGACTTCTTTTTTGGTTTTTTGTTTGATCAGTAGTGTTTGGGGAAACAGCCTTTGATTGCAATACTGCCACCTTTTGGTGAGGGGCAGTAAGCACATGCCAGTAAAAACTAGAAAATATATACTTTAAGACAAGGCTGTAGTTCAGCTGTTCAGTTTGTATTTTAATTACTATTTAAATATTCGAAAATCACGACCCATTCTTAATCTTTGTTTTGATATTTTAAGACTAATAACGGTAATGAGTCTATATGTAAAGGGGTAAAGAGGCTCCACGGTGGATGAAAACACAGCACACTTCCCCCGCTGGGGCGATGAACTGGAGAAACTGAATTGCATTTCCACAAGAAAATGTGAAGTGTGATAGCTATAAAGAGACATCATTGGTTTCATGACCAAAAAAAGTGTGTTTAAAAAAACAATTATGCTCACGGCATGGTATCGAACTGGCACAACGTTTTACTGCTGGGAGATATTAACTTATTTCACTACACAGTTGTTACACATACAAAATTAAACACACCCTGACATTTTTCATAATAATTTCCAACGCCTGACACTTAACAATGTGGGATTTTTTAATTACCAGTATCCTGTTTTGTTTTGTTTTTTTTAGGTGGTAATAGACAAACACCCAGTGCGGTTTTTCGTCCATAAAAGACCACATGTCGACTTCTTCTTAGAAGTGGTGAGTGAAAGCTGTCTATGAAGTCACAGCAGGTCAAATGTCCAGAACCCAGCCTGGTTTCAGGTAGATGCTTAAACTGATTAATCTGGTCGTCTTGAGCCGCTTCAATAGCTGATCAGAGGACGGAGCTAATCTGAACGGTGAAATAAGTTTTGAGGGCTGAAAGCTGATACCCCTGTCATCAGGAGCTCATGTAGGAGTGTGTGTGATTTGACTGTGTGTGTGTTGCAGGTCAGTCAGTGGTATGAGCTGGTCGTGTTTACAGCCAGTATGGAAATCTACGGCTCAGCTGTGGCCGATAAACTGGACAACAACAGGGGGATCCTGAAACGCAGATACTACAGACAGGTGACGCTGTTACACTGACAGTAAATACAGCAGAGTAGAACTACAGAATATAGAATATTTAGAAATATTTCTAAGATTACAAACAGCAGCTGTTCCCAGACTCCTCTGTATTTGCCTCTTTATTGTATATTTAATACAGAGGAATTCTTTATTAATTTGCCTGCAGCAATGCAAGGCAGATTAATATTCCATCTGTACACACAGAGCTCTACAAAACTGCGAATGTAAGAAAGTGATGAGGTTTTCAGTGACATTTCACCACTGGTGAATACATTCTGAATCTGACATCAGTCACGTCATGTAATCACATGGCTATGTTTTATTACTTCTGATTACTTTAGATGTGATTTCAAAATTAATTATAAAACTTTTTGTTTATACAGTAAACCCCTGCATATTGGTTGGGATTACATTCCAAGAGCACCTGTTTATAGTGGGAAAACTGCAGTGTTGTGATGTGGTGGAAAAAAAAATCCTAAAATCCTATTTTTATAGTGTAAACCCTAAATATGCCCCCCAATATGCTTTCAAAACACTTTAATTTCATTTTAAACTCTGCTTAATACATTATCCTTAACGAAAATGTAAAGGTAAACCTGTATTTGTACTGTACAGTGTACACTGAACTCCCGCAGTGCTAGAATGTAAAATAACCCCAAAATATTACCCCTAAATAGACTGTACTGTAATTAATGCACATGCATTTTCTTTGGTATGGGCTGTTGTTTTCTTTGGTATAAGCAGATAAATACAGTAATAAATTCGTTCTTGTGCTGGTTGTTTATGTTTGGGCACGGGGCTGAGCAGCGGAGGCTCATTCCGTGCAGGTACGTCCGATTGCCTTGCTAACGAGGCCTGGACATCACAAAAGCTAAATAAAATGTGGAGAATATCTGCCTTTTCCATGCTTGTGTGAACAGTTATTAGTTGCGACTGCGACTGCTGAACTGTGTATAAGCTGGAGGTTACTGTAATTGTAAGTGACCTCTCATGGCCCACTTGCAGTATGCCGCCAGGAGGCCACACTATGGGAAACGCTGTCATTTAGAATAAAATATTTTGGAAGAAAATGTTGCATGAGAAGGTTTTCTTCTGGTGTATATTCAGATTTTCTGTGTTTTTGTTTTCCCTGTTTCAGCACTGTACGCTGGATCTGGGCAGTTACATTAAGGACCTTTCAGTGGTGCACAATGACCTCTCCAGTATAGTCATACTGGATAACTCACCTGGAGCCTATCGCAGTCATCCAGGTACACTGCAGCACATGAGACACTTAGCTAACAAAGAAACGCCAATAGGCTGCTCAGATGTAGTTACCTACAAGACAGTGCAGAAGTCGTGAATCCCCCCAGTTGCCTTATAATTTGCTTTGAATCACCTTGCTCTTATCTGTCTGTCAAATTGTCTTGTCGTTGGCATACTAAGTAAATTACAGTGGGGGAAATAATTATTTGATCCCCTGCTGAATTTGTAAGTTTGCTGACTTACAAAAAAATGAACTCTTAATTTATGAGGTAGTTTCATTTTTATGGAGAGAGACAGAATATCAACCAAAAATCAAGAAAAAACATGTTAC
>JBBPCX010071029.1:0-10265 GCA_037974365.1 Hydrocynus forskahlii
TAGACAGTATTCACATTAGGGTGTTATGATCGTGCCTTTCCACAGTATGATAAGCTTTTCAAGAATAAGTGACAAAAACACATAAGACGATGGTGAACATTAAAGAAAAGATTATGAAATTCATACAATTATAAAATGATGTAATATTAACACATTAGTATGCGGACATTAATTTCTTTATTCTTTGAGCAGATCCTTTTCTTAATTTTCTTCAATAAAATGTCTTCAAGTGCTTCAAGTACTTTATACATCCCTGTGTATGAAGTTTAAAAAAGCAAAAGGGCACAAAATGATTTCATCCCATAACACATTTACATTTTTACCATAAATAGTAGCCTTAGTTCTTTTTTATTTTGTTGAGATTTCTAGGCCATTTTGCTGTTGACTGCATGGGATTAACTTGATAAGCCAATGATAAGCTAAAGCAGTTACAGGGCTGACTGTATGAGTGAAGGGGGACACTGAGCAAATCAGTACATAAGTGAATAAATGAATGAATTAATATATAACTTTTGTTTGCAGCTCTGAGCCAAGAATTTAACTTGGCATTAAACCAAGTTTATCAACCACCATGATAGCCAGCATGTGTAACTATCACTCGCTAATAATGCAGCATGTGTTTACAACAGACGGTGTATCGGAAACGCTGGCTTGTGCTGAAATGCGAAGGTGTAGGCTCCCACGTGCATTCTGTCACTGACATTTAGCTTTGTGAAATTGATCCCCTTTAAGATATCGAATGTTCATGACGTTATGATGCAATTCAGCAGATGTCCCGAATGATACTATAGGAATTAATAATATCAGGGACACTTGCGAGACCTGGACTCCAGAGTTCCGGGGAGAGATCAGAGAAGAGGAAAAGAACTTTCTTCATTTATCTTCAAAGGTATTTCATTTTATTTCACTTGTCTTTACAATAGGCAGTAGATAGTGATAGTCCTAGTGTGTAATTGATATACTTGTCAATAATAATTCTATATAGTAATCAACATGAAGGTACTATGTGTGAGAGAGAGTCTAGGATTGTAAAATGGGCAGCAAATTATAAAATGTTCATGAAGACATGTCAGATCACATACGCTAAAATAATCTGATAAGCACCAACACAGTGCAGAGCTACAAATGTGTTAATCACTAAGCACTAATCACAGCAGGCTAAAATAGGTTGAGGACCACTGGTTTTAGGAAATATGATGAGAAGACAGGAATCTAAACTAGGGCTACACGATCTGGAGTATACAAAAACCATTAAATTGAAATTCATTCACCTTTTCATCCAGTCCATGCACAAAAAACTAAGCTGCACAAATTGCCAATTTTCAAAAGATGTCACAAAACCAACAAATTGATATATGTTTTCTTTGCCCATTCATACTGAAGTTTCAGCTCTGTACTGGTTTTTGATACAGGGCAGTCAAACAGAAAAGAGACAAAGTCAGCCTGTTTAATTCTAAGGAATAAACAGAGGCTGGAAAATAATCATGCAAAAATGAATTATGGTGACTTATGACTGACAGTTTCGGTACACAAACGCCGTTCAAAAAATGAAATGGAAGGAAATGTAGGATATGGGACAGCTGGGTGGCCTAGTGGTTAGAGTGCTGCCCCTGCAATCAGAAGGTTGTTGGTTTGAATCTCAATTGCTAGTGTCTTCACTGAGGTACCCTTGAGCAAGGTACCGTCCCCACACACTGCTCCCCAGGTGCTCCTCATTAGTGGCAGCCCCCGGCTTCACTTGGTGAATGGGTTAAATGTAGAGAAAGAATTTCACACTGTTTGCTGTGGTGGCCACTTCACTTTAAAAACATCTTGGCCAATCAGAGAATTGTTAAAGACTGGCCAAAATAATTTCACTGTCAAGATACATAAATGATAAATGGTTCATGTCAGGCCATAGTCATGGGTATGGAGTATAACTGAATCAACAGAGGGTGGGTCCAGAGGTGAGCATGATGAACAGGATTGTGAAAGATTAAGTAAACTTGTAAGGAACATCAGGTAGATTGCAAGAGGTGTAAGTAATGAAGATAACAAAGATAGAAGGTAACTCACCAGTTATCATGGTGCTGTTGCTGATCTCTTTTTGACGAGTGTAATAGCATTGCTCCTGTGCCTTCATATGCTGAACCACCGTGGCACAATCATGATGAATTGCTTCCCCCTGCCAAAGGTGATTTAGGATTAACCGTGAGACACAGTCTACATAATATATCCTTTACAGTTCATCTTTTGGATACAGTTAAGACTGTCACTATTGATTTTATAAGTGATTATTTTAATTCATAACAGAGCAATTAGAGTTTTGAAAAAAGCCAAACAAGACCAAACTAGGAGGTTTCGTCATTAAACAAAACAAGCCAAGCACAGTTCTACTGGACTGCCATTAGCTGCATGCACAGTCGTTCTCACTCATTTACTCTATGATAACTATAACAATGAGTAGAACAAATTGCTCAACTAAATAAAGTTACATCATGAATAAATTCATGATAATAAATGTAGCTAGCTTACTATAGTAACACATCTTTGAGACTCAAAGAGGATCTCTCTACACACACTCTGAGGTGTTACAATGCTCCAGAAGCATGTACAGATTCAAGAAACTGTACATTATCTTTTGAGTGTGATCTGCTCAGGAAACCTAACTAGCAAGTAGCTAGTAGTAAGAATAGTAGCATGATAGCTTCCAAGGTAGCTAATGTTTGGCAAACTCTTTACAGTCAAAATTCTGAAAACAGCAACTGACACACAGGCTTCCATTATTTGTAATAGTGGCAGCTTTAAGGGGTTATGAAGGTGACATTTAATCTTGCATAGCGCCACCTCCTGCTTGTATTCGGCAACACTTGAGCATGAGAGAGCAATTATCATCAGTCAGTCAGTCAGTCAGTCAGTCAACTTCTCAGTAAGGGCGACAAAAACAGTATTTTTACTGGTCACAGCAATTATAGACTTTTGAAAGCTAGAGGAGAATTTAAAATATGCATTTTCCTCATGCAAACTCGTGCTATGTATTAAACAATAAAGAAATGGAAAAAAGAAAGAAAGAAAGAAAGAAAGAAAGAATACCTCCAAAATGGTAACTTTACAGGAAAGTGATAATTTCTGTCAAAGATAAAAACCACCAATTATAATCTTATGCGAAGAAATCCATTACATTCATTTTACAATTAGAGGAGAGAGAAAGGCAGAAGAGAGAGAGAGAGAGAGAAAGAAATGACTAAAAAGCGTGGGATGCTTGTCTCTCTAAGTGTTAGGTAAGAAAGAAGGGCTATGTTGCACTAATACTGTACATAGCCTGTGTTTCAATCCTTCACTGTACAAAGACTTACTGACCCTCAACCCACAATGCTCCCACTGAGAGGAGTAATGGAGATTGTCAGAGGTGGGTGAATGGTAATGAACTGATTGAGCCTGAGGTTAAAATGACACTGCTCCTAGTTTCCTGCTCTGAGGTTTTATGCAGAGTATAATAAAATGGTGGTGAGGAGAATTCACTTTTCCGTGTGTTCATGTAGACCGTAAATAATGCTGCCATCCCTCTGTTAACCGTATTTCAGCTGCAAGTTGTCTTGCTTAACCTCCTAACCTTCACAGACCTGTCAGCTGTCCCAGACTTCCATTTCTCACTCCTACAGCTTAATCATAACTCAATTATTTTGCCCTGCTTTCCATGTAGTAACCCAATAATAAGCCTTAGCACATGGCCATGCACTTAAGAAAAAAGATTTGAATTGAACTGACTCGAGTGTGTCAGTAAAGTGTGTACCCCCTATGTAACTTGTGTAATGAGCATACAGGGCCCACTGGCTTTCAGTATGGAGACATTGATAAAATCCACATTAAAATCCCGATTAATCGCATTGTTATATGCAAAATTAAATAATGAATTCAAAAGTTATTTATAAAGTACTGCTGTATGAACAATAGTGCAAAAACATTTGATTTGCAAACACTTTTAACGAATAAGGAGCTTTTTAACAGCAGTGTTCCCTTTAACACAGTTCCACAGCTGCTTCACATGCCTATTCAGCTACTTCACAGTGAAGTTATGTGAGGTGTTTCACTCTCAATGAGTCACTATACAGAGCAGCCAATCAGAACACATGCTCAGGACAGCACACCTAAATGAGGCTTACTATTTACTTTATTGTCCTCTGTGTGTGTGTGAATGAAGAGGGTACCTCTCACTAACTGTTTAATATTTTTGTTTAATATTGTTCTGATATTGAGAAGCTCAAGTAGCATGGTTTAGCTATGAAAATGGATAAAATGTGAATGTGACAGCAATTGTCATAAATAGGGAGGAATCTGTCCCCATCGATTGGACACCTGTAGCAATAATTCTGATGGACATATTAATTCAAAAGAATAAAGAAAAGGCCATTTAAAACGAATTATGACAAAATTAATTGCATAAACACACAAATGTGCACAAGCAGTGAAAATATTGAACACAAGAGAAATGTAGGAGGTAGACTCTAACACTTCTATGAAATTGCATGCTGTACTTGATTAAGTACAGCATTTAAATACTTTGTGTTCACACTGTTTTGTTCTATAGTTTTTGCTGTAGTATCGTTTTGGTATTAAGTACTCTGATACTACACTTGGTACTGTAGACAAAATGCCAGTGCCGTGACAACAGTGCCGTGATTCTAATATTAGAATCGTTTCCTCATCAGAGGAATGTATTAGCACAACTTCATCTTTCAGTGGAAATAACTGCAACATATTTTATTCATTCCATGCATTCAAGTTAAAGGAGGTTAAAGCTGTACAGTTGTTGTAATGATGTCATCGATGGAGACAAGGACGACATGCAGCAGGAGACTTCACCTACAGCAGCTTGAGGAAGACACCAAAGGCACGCAATGCTACAGAGAGAGACAGAGCAAGACAACAGCCTCACACTGTGTGTTAAGAACAAGAGCTGTGTGTGTGGCTGCAGGTGACTGTAGGGTGTGGCTGTCAATGGGATTGAGTGCAAGTGTGCATATTTATGTGTGTGTAGGCATGTACATGCATGCTTGTACCAACACAAGTAGCTGTTTGAACGGTGTGTGTATATGTGTGTGTGTGTGTGTGTGTTTTATTGTGTGTTTCTGAATGTGTCTGAGTGAAGTGAGAGAGAGTGTAAATGTCTTATCGCAGCCCACTCTAGAACAGATGGTCACTCTGTAGGTGGCACTGACCTCTGGCCCCTGCTGACAGGGCAGAGGCTACAGAGGCTGAGGTAGTGGATGATTCTCACACTCATCTGCTCAACGCCTCCCTAACTCGCCAACTGTGTGTATGTATGTGTGTGTGTGTGTGTGTGTGTGTGTGTGTGTGTGTGTCTGTCTGTTCGTCTGTGTGTATGTGTGTGCGTATGTGTGTTTGCATTCAGGTGTGTAAGGACAGAGAGAAAGAGGAGGCAAGAGATTGGGTGCACAAAGACATAAAAGGAGGATGGTGGGTGGGAGAATTTTGGCAAGCTCGGCTGCTGGGGGTTGTTAGCATGTCACACACAGCAAAGGGATACAAAAACTGCAACATATCTGCTCCATGAGCTAAAATAAACAGCCCACCACCCTGTTGTAGCCTTGCAGAATGTTTTGATTTTTATTTATTTCATATAAATCAAGTGTTGGGGTGATAGGAAACAAATTGCAAAGATTATTTTGTTATTACCTAATTTTATTAAAATTTTTAACATGTGCACTTCAGTGCACAACAGGACTTTGTTAGTGTGAACGTGTGAAAATTCAAGAGCTTATTATGAAAGTTGAACACTCAACTGAAATCTTTGTGAGCAGGATCTCAAAACATATTGAACATATTTACATAAACAGCATAGAAAAGTAGGTCATGGGTCAACTTAAAACTCACTTAGAACTTAGAACATAGAACTAGCTGTAGGTCACTGAATAAACTAAATACACTGGGCTTTCTATTTTGCAAAAGTCCATTCATTTATGATACCTGAGGAAGCACTGTGATTTTTTGGAGACACAGAGGAACATTTGACACTTTACACATCTCACATATATTTTGCTGTTGCGCCCAGGTATTCTGCACCTGAAAGGACGTGGAATGTCAGCTATTTCAGGGAGGTGGACTGCACCATATTTAGGGGTCCAAGCACGCAGTGCGGATGATTCCTATTGTTTTTAAGCTGGTTTTTATTATTTTTCTGCCTCAAAATGCATTTGGGAGCAAAAGCCATAAGATGCACAGCCTCGCAAGTTGGCAGGTACATGCGGTATTCCAAATGCTACTCAGGCACCAACAGCCACGCCATTATGCCAATAGGTGGCGCTATAATAAGCACTTTTGCCTTAAGTCTCAGCAACTTTGAACCGTAGGTCCGCTTTTCAAAATTGTTGTTGCATAGTTGTCCTTGGCACAAGCCGAATCAAATGAGACCACGCTCACTGATTGTACCACTGATAAGATTTTTGCCAATTTGCATAATATTCAAAACCAACTTTTGCGAACTAGTCTCTGGTTTTTCAACAATTCTGCACAATTGTGGTCTCGTTGGAATCGCAAGACACTCATTGTCAAAAACATGTGCAACTTTGCAAACAGCATGGCCGCCATATGGAAATTAAGCTTGTCGGTTTTTGCATACAATGAGTTAAACTGCAAATACTCATAAGCCCTTGGGTCAATGCTTACCAAACTTCGTAAACACATGCAAGGCATCACTCAACAGCAGTACCCCAATTTTTATTCATATTTACCATTTGGTGGCGCTATATTTGGATATCTTATATATACTTCATGAACGATCTGTGCAGCTCAAAGCATTCTAACCTGTCAGCATTGCGGTTTGGAGGACTGGGTGTAAACAGCTTGGACCCTGCTCATCACCGCTGGACCCCGCTCAAACAGCGAGAAAAAAGTGAAATAAACACAAACGTGCACTACAGTACACATTAATAAATTAGTCAACTGCACTGAGAAAAAAAATAATCTAATTTCTGAAAACTTACTCAGATTACTTATTAGATGTTCATTTTGGGAAATTAATCCAAATATAACATTAATAAACATTTAAATATATTTATCATGCTTAACTTTCTTTCTTCCATAAAATGTGCTTGTGCTGATGGCAGCCATTTTGAAAAGACAGGAAAGGGGGGGTAACCTCACACCCCCACACATGTGACATCATTTTAAGCTACAGTTGTCCTCTCTAAGACACAACAGGACTTAGCAAAGTGGCATGTATAGTATGAGAAATGTCAGCAAAAACTAAATGTGTACTACAGTACACAAAAATGAATTGCCAGGTCTCAGGAGGTAAATTGTGTTCTTCTGTGAAAACCTTACAAAATGTTTTGGTTTACAGTCCCTGCACCAATGTAACAAATATTTATTTATATGTTGTGTATATATTTTTTATTAAGCTGACTTTCTGGGTCTTTGCAGAGAACACTCTGAACACAAGTATTGCTAGAGAAAGGTGTCAGATCCCAATTACAAACCAATTACAATCTAAGCGTTACGAGTGAAGGTGTTCTGGGACCTTCTGGTATCATTTAGTCATTCAACAACTAAACTAATGTACAAATATTTTCCCAGCTGGAGCTAATTAACCCTCTAGCAATAAAAATATTGCATTCAGAAGGGAGACTGATGCAATAGCTCATTACAGCAACTAGGCATAAATGATTTGGATGAAATATCTAACTGCAATTTTCTGACCAATATTTTGACTGTGATTTAAACTGAGATTGTATCCAATGCATATCTTCTTTTTTCTGTATTAAGGCTTGAATGTTGAACATAATGTGTCAGTTGGCAAGTTGTGTGTCATGAGCACAGCAGCACATGGATGTTTAGCTTCTTCTGATTGGTATAATTCAAGGATTCCCAACTCCAAACTCTCCAAATCACTAAATTGTAATTGAAACCAGGCCTCGAGGCCTGGAGCTGGTGATTCCTGTTCTAACTCATCTACAGGCAGTTCACACGCTCTGTGTTTTTAGGTTAAATTTCCACACTTAAAAATTAAGACAACATTGCTGATAACCTACCATGTAACAAATATGGCAGCTCCTGTTATTTGACAATTGCAATATAAAAACAATGAATGATGTGGTTAAAGACTGGACTGCATTGAATTTGACCAAAATGATTCATGGATTGTGTGAATTATTCCAAACCTGTTTCCTCCAACTTGGCCGAATAAAATTTCAGTGACTGAAATTCAGAGGCTCATTTGCATGTTGCTTATCTTATGATGTTAGTATCATGACGGCCAGATAAGGATTATACAATATGTAACAATATGTTGCGCATAAAAAATCTTGTTGAAGAGGCTTTCATTTACAACTAGAATAACTTAAAACATATTCAGTAAGTCAACAAAGATCTTTACGATGTTCAGCACTTTTATGGCTTAGAATGGAACAACGAACCCATGCAATCTCACCTGGAATACAAACGAATGTGTGGCTTCCAACCTGATTTGCCCTCACCCACAAAATCAGTGGCCCAATCCCTTAGTCACTGACGTTAAACATGTTGCAGAGTGAGACAAAGGGGAAAACTAATAGGCAGATAAGGATCCTGCTGCCAGTCAGATAACGTCTAGTGGCCCCAAGGCAGAGGCTCAGAAAAACATGGAGTCATTATCGTAGGAAATGAACAACCATT
The DNA here is from genome assembly GCA_037974365.1 of Hydrocynus forskahlii. Lineage (NCBI taxonomy): Eukaryota > Metazoa > Chordata > Actinopteri > Characiformes > Alestidae > Hydrocynus > Hydrocynus forskahlii. Next base: position 8,653 of record JBBPCX010071029.1, read on the forward strand.
CAGGAAAGACAAGGCCAGGTCATTAGAAAGTTCACCAAGCAATAACCACATTCAATTATACCATTGATTTGTTTCTCTTCTCTTGACTTATGTTGGGTCAAAATCAACAGGCAAATATGTACATATATTGTCCAATACGTGACCTAGAAGAAGTAATTGGAAATGACTGGGTATAGTGTTTTTCTAAGAGGGTCAGTAACCCTAAATAATGGCTTTATTTTGGACATGATGTTGGGTCAGTTCAATGAGAGAAAATCAGCTTTACCAGTCAATGTAAAATTGTCAGTGTTCCCTTTACTGGAAATGACCACTTGAACAGTAAACCATTTGGCGAGTCAGAACCTAAATTAAATTATCAGTACATTCTTTATTCTAACACCTGTGACATGCTAGAGTCAAGAGGCAAACAACATCATTAAAAAAGGCATATTCTATTCTTGTATGCACAGGATACCCAGTGACAGAAACACATATTTGTTAATCATGCTTCCAATCAGTTCTCTCATGGGACTTTTTGCAACATTCTGACCATCTCTGAAGGCTTTGTATTTCATTACATTTGCGTCTATATTTGAGACAACATTTTTACCATTGTCTTCATTATGATCTGTGAATACAGTTCATTATACATTTAAAGAATCAAAGTATAAGACACCTGCTCCACCTTTATCCTGATAAAAAAGTGTACTATATACACTTTACACTTAGCCCTCAGTTGCTCCAGGGGGACTGTCCCTGTAACTAATGACAGGTGCTGAAGTCACTAGATAAGAGCGTCAGCCAAAATGGCCCCTTTCGTACAGCACAAATTAATTTAAATGGATCAAAATTCATGTCAATCTTCCACAATAGTAAAAAACAAAATGAATAACTAAATCCTTCCCATCCTTCTCATCTTTTTAAAAATAACTATCCACTGGTCCACTAAAATCCACTAAAGCATCTGGGCAGCATTTTTCATGCAAAGCAGACATGTTTTAGATTCATCATGATTATAATAAATCAATTAAATTAATTACGTATGCAATAGAGCTGATGCAACACAGGAAAAACATCCCACATTAAAACACACTAGAACCCATACCCACAGGATGTGAGTGAGTCATTCTTATTTAATGGCTTCCTTTCTCTCTCATTATAAGGACTAAGTTATAATGATGAACACAGCCTATATTTCACTTACAAAGTTACAAATGATCTTTATTCAGCCTGAGGTTTGCTGTCAGTGTGACTTGCTTATAACATTTAAAGCCCTCAGAATCCTAGCTATGGTATATCTTACTGATCTGCTGAAGCCTGATTCTACACCAGAAGCAAGCTCATTTGCTTTTTCCTGTATTCATATTAAACATTTACACTAGTGAAATGCTGCTGCAAAAACATAAAATACAATGTTTGCTTTTTTTCGATTTGCGCAATATATCAGGAATACTTAATTTTGTACCGTATTAGGTATATACTGTTAACATGCTGTGCATCAAGCATCACAAAAGACTATTACAGACTCGAAAATAGGCATATTTTTGTGCTTCACATGTGCCTTATAACCCATCTACAAATGAGGCAAGCTGTCTTTTCAATTGGTGGAAAATCCTCTTATTTGTCCCCTATAC
>JBBPCX010071030.1:0-10264 GCA_037974365.1 Hydrocynus forskahlii
CACACACACACACACACACACACACACACACACACACGCACACACACACACACACACACACACACACACACACAGTCCCAACTCCATCAGTGGCAAATCTTCACCTGTCATCCAAGCAGCTCTGTTGATGTCTTTGTACATGTGAAAGGATTGATGTCGTGTGGTGTGTGTGTGTGTGTGTGTGTGTGTGTGTGTTTCTTTGATTGTCCTTCCTGTGTCTTGTGGGTATTCTGGCCCCAAGGGAAATATGGAGATGGACTGACTCCCTGCTGTTACACCCAAATGTGTCACCTGTCAGCTCTGGTATGGCGGGATACGCATCACTGAGTTGACAGAGGCTGGCTCAGGGTGGACTTCAGCAGACCAATTTTACTTCTCTATTGCTCTCTATTCGAGAACTGCTCACCACAGAAGAACCTTCTCGGCCTCATTATCCAAGCAGCTGTGTCTGACTCCTTTAGATCAGCTTGACACAATTGGTGCATCTTTTCTGAGATCAAAAGATTTCCTGCACGACTATATAAGGCTGATTATGAAAAAAAATGAGTTGATTTTTATTGTTGAAAAGTTGCCTACTTAAAAATGCTCTGCAGTGTCCATATCATAGTTGATATCAGAAAACTTTGTACTTTTAAAATTGAATTATTAGAGCAAACCAAATAAACTTGTGACTAATTTGTTTTTTGACCATTTCTGTTGGTCTGCTGGTTTCTATTCATGACCGCCATAAGACATTTTTAGAGGTTTGTGACCCCCTTCCTCTCGACTCACCCCTGAAACACGCCCCAGTTTTTCCCGTTTCTTGGTGCAGAGCATGTGCTTCTACTTGTAGTGTGTTCAAGGCTAGTGCCACCAGAGGCATGAAAAAGAACTGTGTTCCTGAGCATAAACATACTGGCAGCTCTTGACAGTTTTAACTGTGATTTTGAAATGTGCGTGTATAGTTGCAGATATACGGTAGCTCCTTTTAAGCTCAGTCATTCTGATGAATTACTACATGTATTTTTATGCATGCTTTGTAGTGTAATTAGCTAATCTCATACTTTTGATGCACTATTGAAGTTAAAGGTTAGTGAAGTGTGCCCGTTGGGAAGACAGCAGATAAAAGTCAAACTAGGACAGTGTGCAGCAGTGCTTTGACAAGCAAAGAACTTGCCTATTTAGAGCAGTTACCAGCCTAGAAAACGTCTAGAACTGGACTTTACTCCTGCTCCCAGTGTTATTGAAAATAATTCAAGGACCAGTTTATCTTATGAGCATTTGTAAGCCCTTTGGTGCACCGGCCCCATAATGTCCAAAATAGATTACCTACAAAAGTAACAGTCAAGTACAATGACAATCATGCTGCTATTTCTTTAAATTAATTGACTAATTAATTGATTCCTTGACTAATTGTATTGTGGTGTTGTGTTTAAACTTTTGTCTTTTTTTTTAAATACCAATTGGAACCACCAGCTGCTCTTCACATTTCATGATGAACTGACCAATAGAAACGATTCAGAAATAATTAGAAGTAAAATCTAGTAACGTATAGATTAAATCTAGCAATATCTGGGGGTTTTTCTTGATGGAAGTGATCATTTTTAGAGAATTTAGGTTTTGTTTTGACATCAGTAATTTTTGTTCTACTCAACATGATTTTTTTGCACAGTGTGAATGTATATGAATATTTACAGAGAAACAAAAATGGAGATACAAAATGTTTTGACTTGACAGTGACAATATGTTCAGTTATTAGAGCAATGAACTGAAAAATCTGAAAAATTGTTAGCAAAATAACTGAGTGTGAATGTTTTTCTGTAAAGTGACCTTGAGAGCTGTGAAAGGCGCTTATAAATAAAATGTATTATTATTATTTTTATTATTAATGGTAGATTAATTCACCAAACCAGTTTAAGCTAATTTAGCTCAGTCAGTCAATCGGTGGGGAATGTTAATAACCAAAGATAGAAATAATGATGGTGTAACTTTAACAGGGTTGGAGGGTAGTGAATGTATTAACCAATTATAGAAATCATTTTTAGTTGCAGCCCGAGACTTGACTGTCCTGTCTCGTTCTGAAAGCCACTCTTCTGTGGACAGCAGTGTTCTTAACAAGAATTCTTACAAAACACAAGCAAGTTAACTTTCAAACATTTGGAGTCCAGAGAAACCCTGGTGATCCTCATCAAAAGTGCAGATCTATTTCAGCCCGAACTAAGGCCTCTAGTGTGAGTGTTCCCATTTTCAAATTATTTCTCTCCCAGAGGGACTCGGGCTCTAATGACAGCCATGACTCATCACTCAGAGAGCGCTGGAGACTGCTGAGTCATGCTGGGAGCATGATTAGTACTGACTATTTGAAATGAGACATGTTTCATAGTGTGTAGGCTTATATGTGTGTATGTGTGTGTGTAACAAATCTGGAGAAAGATCATATTACTTGGCCTGAATGGCTCTGTGGTTTCAGTGTGCTTTGCTAGCTGTGCTTTCTGGCTGTGACTGCACTCTTTGGTCTTTATCCTCTCATGCCTTATAAGTCTAAAGCTATTACTGTTGTTTTGCGCTACCATTCACCTAATTACATAATTTATTATAAAGTTGACTGCATGTCCAACTGATTTTTATTCCACATTGACAGGTTCCGTTCTGCAGTTTTGTCAAAAGAAAAAATGCCACTAACGCCACTGATACGTGAAAGATGTTTTATTATTTCATGAAATTCAGATCTTACAAAGAAGTCTGTATTGAAATTTTGAATTGGCACTTTCCTATGGAATTCTCCACTCATCCCAAGAAGTGATGAGGAAGAAAAAAAACTACATCTAATTTTAGTCCGCAACATAGTCTACACTTAATTTCTCTTCTCTAATTTATGAATAAAGCACTGTTGTAGCTGGATTACATTTATCAGAGATGGTTGTGTAATGTTATTTGCCTCAAACTTCAGGAAAACGTTTTTTGTTCAAATTTAGAGTAAAATGGTACTTATTTTTCTGCTTATTGTAGTGGTGTTATGTTGGTAAGTAATCTACGGATTATTTAATACATTTTTTCAGACCATTTTTGAAGACTAACTCACCGGTGTCAGCACATCATTTTCATCATAAACCAAAGGAAAAAATATAATGAATTCTTTGTTTATTTAATTTGACAAGTGAGTACCAATTCTTTAAAATGAAATCAGCAAGAGAATCAACAAACAGCTGTGAGTCCAGGACAAAAAGGAAAACAGGATTGTCATTATAATGTTTGAATACGTAATAAAAATAACAATTTATAGATGTAAAAGGAACCTGAATAAACTGACTACGACAACTAATGATGTTCAACATTCTAATGTTCTAATGATTAATATGATAGCCTGCAATCACTATATCTTACACATTTAGCTAAAGCTAGAGGTTTCACTCTTAGTTTGTTCATTTCAGTGTTAACACAAAGAGAAATAAAGAAATTCAAGTTCGTTTGTTTGGCTGTTTCTCACTTACTCACCCGTTTGTTTAGTGTAGCTGAGGAGCTGAGAATAAAGTGGAAAACACGGGGATGACTGGATAACAAAACACTTAAGCTGATTCATATAGGCTATACCGTGTTTGTTTAAGTCAATGCAAATGTTTAAAAACTCAAATAACTCACCAAGCCATCAATACAGGACCAGATTTGTGTTTGCCTACCGAAGTTATTTCACTTGTGGTTGAACATAGATTATCAGTTTTCTCCACTGTGTAATACTACAACATGAAAGACTCCAAAACATGTCTATATCATTTCTGTTTGCAATCATATTTATCCATTAAAATAAAAACGATGAGGTACAGAAGCATTTTACCTCGACTTAACCAGGTAGTTATGTCATTTATGTCAGGCATTTTTAGTTACACCTAAATATAACATAATTTGAATTGTCACAACAATAACATTTGTCATTTGTCATTAGTTATGTTTGTTTAAATATCTATACTGTGCCAAGTGGAATGTTCAGCCTGCTATAAGTAGGTGAGAGTGTCAAAAGTCACTTAAACGAGCTGTTTTGCATCTTATGAAACGTAACCGTCTGTGACCTCCTTGCAATACCACTGTGGCCCACTGGGAAGCCCCCAGTTGGGTGAATGGAATTTGACAACATTCTGTAAAACATCTGCAGCCTTGGAATAGCAGTGACAAAAAAAACATTTGTGGGTGGAGCATGTTTGGGTCAATACCACCGATGGGTTGGATCAAAAGGTTATAGCCCTGATGTGCTCTTCAGAGTTACACCACAAGATACACCCAATATGTTGCAGATTCGTACTGGAATAAAAGCTCTCTACAATTATTAGTCAGGCTGTAAAAACTACTCACAGCAGATTCATCTTGGATCACAATCCCTCCACAGATATTACTGAGAGATGGTAAAAACCATGCACACAATAAAATCACACAGGATTTAAATCAATGCACAGTTATTACTGTGAGACTGCAAAAACTCTGTGGAAAAAACAGTGCTTGTTACTTCACATGTTATCGCCCTCTCCCTTTCAGGAACACACACACTTGCACACACACTCAGTGTGTGCTTTCTCAGTGTGTGCTTGCAGGTGTGTGTGTGGGCCAGAAGGTGCTCCTGTACACACACGATAAGCAGCTCCATTATAGCTGTTCAGTGGTGCAGCAGGTATATAGACTCTTCGAAGTCCTCCACTTATCTCCTGTACACACACACACACACACACACACTCTTAAGAACTGGGACTGTCTAATGCAATGTTGACACGTATGCTTATTTTCCTTACATCTGAGGCTATAATGGTACAGGAATAAAATCCAGCCTAATTTAAGAGTAAATATCTGTGTGTGTTTGTGTGTGTGTGGGTGTATGTATGTATGTCTATACATTACTGATATTAGTTGTTAGATTGGGACACTATTAAGCTCAGCTTTTGTCAAAAATTGGAAACTGCAGCATATTGTCACTGCTGTAACAAAACCTTCCAATTTTGCACACGACATTACACTGAAAGTACCATCAACTTTCACTCTCAACTTTTGTTCTGACATTGGCAATATCAAAAGTATATTTTCTGCCACTCCTTCTTTTTGCTGTATTGAAAATGTATCAAATCAAGTCACCTCTGTATTACAGAAATGAGTATTGCGGATCAATTCACAAATCAAGTGCTGTTGTCAATCAGTCCTGGCCTTTGGACTCCCGTATGCATGTCAGAGACTGCAAGTGAGCTGAGGGAAATGTGTGTGTATGTTCCTTTGTGGATAGTAATTGCTACACCCCCCAACTCACACAGTTTTCTGGGCAGTCTCACTTACCTTCTCATGTAGGAGAAACAGAGCTGTTCAATGACATTACAGATAACTCATTAAGTGAGTGATGGATGGCCATAAATTGTGTTTGGTTGGCATCCATTCGTCCATCATTACCTAAGCGGCTTATCCTTACCAGGGTCACGGTGGGTGCTGGAGCCTGTCCCAGCACACACAGGATGTTTCTCTGCCTTTCACCCTGTCAGCCCATCGCAGAGCAGACACACCGACAAACACATTCACGCACGCACGCACACACACACACACACACATACACAGTCATACCTAGGGGCAGCTTAGGATCTCCAGTTAGTGCTGTGCGAGGAAACTGGGGTACCAGGGGAAACCCACACAGACATTGGGAGAAAACACAAACTCCACACAGAAAGATCCCTCGGCCGCCCCCCCACTGGGAACAGAGCACAGGACAGCGCTCGCCACGAGGACAGCACTAACCTCACTAATATATAAAATTTAATAATGTTTACCATTTTAAACAGGTGTCATTTAGATATTTTCAAAGCAGATTTAAGAAACTAACAAAAAAGACTAAGCAGAGATCACTTCTGAAATTTTCCTGCAGCCCCCTTTTAGCCACTCTACAGCACCAATCCCCCCCCCCCTCAATTGAGAATTGCTGGACTACACACGCACACACACACACACTCACACACACATTTAGTGAAATTAGATTTATAAGGACTTTTACCTTTAATTGTGGTAACATTTGGTACACACACCCACACACATACGGACACTGCCTTAAGCTCAGTAGCCCGTGTGTTTCAGCTCATTCATTTTCAGGTCTCTCAGTACATACGCTTACCTTAGTGGATCACTTGAGTTGCCTCAATAGTCTGACTTTTTTTCACCAGACTAGCCATGACTGTGCTCTGTCAGATTTTCAATCTAGCCTCCACTGTTGCAAGGTTAAAGTGATCAGAATCACTGTATACAGAAACATATAGAATGATAAAAATATGATAGTGGTACTTATATTATTAGGAAGAAGACTTCATACCATAACTTCTTTTTTCTACTAAGCCCCCACGTTTTTCTTCATGTCCATAATTGGCCACCAAATTGGCTTAATAAAAGGTAAATTGGAAAATCTTGCCTAATTAATTGAGTGTGCGGCAGACACAGCAAAGGCCAAATCTAAGCCCTCTTTATTCCAATATTGCAACAGCGTTCTTGTTTACATCCTGCTTGCACCTTTTGATCAAGTTTTATGGTGTGAATTGTTTCTTTTTTCATGAACAAATCTCTTGATTTGAACCACTGTTATTTGTTTGGGGATATTTATCCCTTTTTCTCCTTTATACGTCCTCAAAGGTGGTGATGCGACTGTTAACTGCCATTGTCAGCAGTTATGAAGTGGTTCCGTTGAAAATTTTCCTGATTCCTTACCGTAACCTCTTATGGGTCTAAATTAATCATTCCTCAAACTTCAAACATTTTCTTCCTTCAGATAACAGGGGTTGCATTAGAGTTGCATGGTGGTTATGCTTGAATTTAACCACATTGTTAAATGTTGTGACACATTATATAAGTGGTCCATATGATACTTTTTACAGTGACAACCTGAGCTTTATCAGGTGGGTGTAGAGCTTTTTATCATGAATTGATAGTACTAAACAGTCGATAATTGATTTATAGTGTTTTAGTTTTAGTATTAGTATTATTGTTTGGGGTTTTTTCTTGTTTTTGCAGATATCTGTGACCCACTTTGAGCATTACTGAGAAATGCATAGCATGATGAAGCAGAGGGCAAATTCGAACTTACAGCAATATTTATTACAAGTTTCTGAGAGACATTTGTCCAGTCGGTTGAGTGAGTTAATGTCCCGGTCTATAGATTAAACAGTGTTGCCTTATTGCATCTTTAATATTGTTGCAACCTTTTTATGTAACGCTGATATATGTGTTCCATTATTACCCATGTTTGTTTGAGGCTCTCTTACTCTTTTTGTACATTTACATTTACGGTATTTAGCAGACGCATTTATCTCCCTGCAGCAACTTGGGGTTAAGGGTCTTGCTCTGGGACCCAGTTGTGGTATGCTGAAGGTAGGATTCGAACCTATGACCTCTTGGTCCAGAGGCAAGTATCCTACCCACAAGAACACCCCTCCCCACTCCCACTGGTGGCAGATGAAGAGGAGGCAAGGTTAAACCAAACAGAAGGGATGGAGTGATAGCTCCAGCTGATGCTCCAGCTCTCTACTCTGCTCTATAACGTCATATAAATTTTAACAATGTTAAATTTTTTCTTTACAATTTAACCCATTCACCCTGTGAAGCAGTGGGCAGCTGGGAACGCAGCACCCGGGGAGCAGTGTGTGGAGATCTTGCTCAAGGTTACGTCAGTGGTGCCACTAGCAGTCTTGGGATTTGAACCCACGACCTTCGGAACACAAGGGCAACCCCTAACCACTAGGCCACCAGCTTTGTTTTGAAAGATGGCTAAAACAAATCGTCAACAGACACGCCTCAGTCTCTAACTGTTCACCAGCAATGTGGCATTACAAAGCAGGGGTTTCTGATAAACAGGAGTATATAGTTAGTACTTCAAGACATGGGATTTGATTTAGCAGTAAAATGTCTGAAAACTGAATGAAGTTTCTAAATTAGCCTTTACGTTAGCTTCTGCATTAGTGTCTACAATACCTTTTATATTAGCTTCCACATTGGCTTCTAAATTAGCTTTCACATTAGCTCCTGCATTAGGTTCGATATTAGCTTTCACATTAGCTTGTACTTAAGCTTTTACAATGGCTTCAACATTAGCTTCGATATTAGCTTTCACATTAGCTTTTGCATTGACTTCTACATTAGCTTTTACATTAGCTTCAACATTTGCTTCTGTATTAGCTCCTACATTAGCTTTTACGTTAGCATTACCATTTGTTTCCACGGCTTTCATCTGGGATGTGATCGCCTCTTCTTTCCATTTATACCCAAGGTTTGCAAAGGTACAGATGGGGGGTTCCGTTTTTCACCGCTTTGCCCTGAAATCAGCGATGCTGCTGAATGGGCGTTAGAGTGGCCTGTGAAATTGCCTTAGAAAGCCTGTATGGTCTGAGCTGATTTGTCTGCAGGGAAAATTGGATTAGAGCCACAGTAGAAGAGTCCACGTCTCTCTCTCTCTCTCTCTCTCTCTCTCTCTCTCTCTGGATCTGTCTTTCTCTCTTTTGCTCTCTGTCTGTCTCCCTCTTTCATTCTCTCTCTTCTTCTGCTCTTGCCCTCTAAGACTCCCTCTCTTTCTTTTCGATTCTTTCTCTCTCATGTGTCTCTCACTGTCTGTCCATGTACCTGTCTTTCTTTTTTCTCTCTTTCTATGTCATCACGATCAGAAACAGGAGGGAGGCTATGGAACCTAATTGCATAGGTGAGGGTGGAGGGTTGAGGATAGTGACGAGAGCACAGGCAATGGAGAAAGGAGAATGGTGAATACAGGATAAAAGAGAGAAGAAAATGCAGTAGAGAATTGGGAAAGGAGGAGATTTGAGCACTGAGAATTGTGGATGCAGAAAGGTGGGCTGGGAAAGGAGAAGTGAGAATGAAGATGGAAGGATGGAGAATGGTGAAAGGAGAATTGGCAACGGAGAAGAGAGAATGGAGAAAGAAAAGTTAAGAGCAGACAAAGGGGAGTGAAGAAGAGAGGATGGAGAATAGAGAACTGAGGGTGTAGAAGGGAGGATGAGGAAAGGGGAATGGAGAATGCAAGGTGGACAAAGGAGACCTGAGGATTGAGAATGAAGTGCATAGAAAGAGAAGGCATCAACCTGAATTTACTATTTGCCTTTTGAAGCATGTATATATCAGTCTTTAAATGTCTTCAGGATGACTCGAGATTTTAAAAATTGACTGGCGCTGTATGTACTGGATTTATCTTTCATTAGCAATGAGACTCAGTCACACTTTTTTTCTCTTGAAAAATTCTACTACAGTGGTTTGATCTCATTTGCCAAATTCTGGGAGAATCATTTTTTTCTTGCAACATTTTATGCCACATTTATCTGATTAAATGCAAATTGATGTTATTGTACTATGTAATAGTAATAGTGCTACTAATACCAGGGCAGGCCGTCATATAGCCACACTGAAAATCCAAATTGGACCAAATGGATGCAAACAGATTAAAGAGACACTATGAAATATAATCAGCATAATCAGAAGACTGTATTAACATTTGGTTTTGCTGCATGTGGCAAACAAGTTAGGAAGCCTGCTAACGCCTATATTAGTTTTTCTCGGTTAACCCCACCATCATCACAAGGCCAAGCTCACATCTGGACTCACTTCTCTGAGGCAGTTATTGTGTACTCTTTTACACTTACGAGGATCATTTAAACTGATCATTTAAACTTAACTAAACTATCCACATGTGGGTTTTTTTTCTATAATGAGTCCTTTGATATAATACTTGCTGCTTATCAAACTAAATTCCTTTGAACGAAAGTTTTCCTTATTATGCAAGGCTAAAACTTTTTAAAGCTTTATTAGCTTTGTTGGATTTATGTGTGGATATAATTAAGATGGTTTACCCCTTTATGTTTCAGACCAATGTGTAGAACTATGCTCTGGGAAATTAATAATGATGTGATATGAATATGTTTATGTTTTTGCTGTTCTTGGTGGGGGAGTCAGACAGCTAGCCGAACAGCTGTACAGAAGTCACCCCCCCTGCCGGCAGGCATACGGGTTATCTACATCAGTTTCTGTGTCGCCTGATATCATCATGTTCACACCGGCGTCCTTGCTGTTTATGGTTAGTGGGTTCACCGGCTTGCTACCCACAGCTGGTGGCCTGGTGGTTAGGGTGTTGCCCTGCGATCAGAAAATCCCAAGACTTCTAGTGGCACCTCTGAACTACCCTCAAGCAAGGTCCTGTCCCCACACACTGCTCCCCGGGCACTGTGTTCCTGGCTGCCCGCTGCTTCACTTGGTGAATGCGTTAAATGCAGAGAAAGAATTTCAC
>JBBPCX010071031.1:0-10263 GCA_037974365.1 Hydrocynus forskahlii
GGCTTGGAATTATAAGGTTCTATCTTGCAAAACAGACAAAGGAACAATGATTTTTAGAGAATACTAACAAATTACCAGCGAGCCAACCACCTTCACCTTCTACTTCTACCAAAGATGGCTTTACCGGACAAATGGAATGGGACGGATGGGAAGTGCAAGGTCTTTCTCACTAATCTCTCTCTCTTATTTGAGTTTCAGCCTACACACTTCTCACCTCCCTCCTCACCGGGCAGGCAGCAGAGTGGGCAACAGCGGTCTTGAGATCCAGCAGCCCTGCTGCTCACTCCTATGAGCTCTTCACACAGCACCTCAAGGCCGCTGTCCAGGTGGATTCTTGTCTGTATCATCTCTGACAGGGAGACAGAAATGTAAGCAAGTATACAGCCGAATTCAGGGACTTAGCAGTCCAAACATCCTGGAGTGACGCCGCCCTGCGAACAGCCTACTATGAAGGATTATCCATGAGAATTAAAAATGAGCTGGCAGGATGCGAACTGTCGTCCACCTTTGAAGGTATGATTTAACTCGCCCTCCGGGTGGATCTACGCCTCAGCTCCACGCCCAAGCCTGCTCCTCGGATGAGGATTTCAGAACCAACTGCTTCCACGGCTTGACCACCACCACCACTCACCTCGGAGACCCGCTCTACCAGAGCTGGGGAACCCAATGCAGCTTGGACACACCTTCCTCTCCGCGGTGGAGAAGGAACGTCGCTACCGCAAAGGCCTGTGTGCTTATTGTGCCTCCCCCGATCACCATCGAGCTGTCTGCCCTCTCTGCCTGGGAAACGGTCAGACCAGGTGAAGAGGGAGAGGAATTCACCTGGTCCGCTGGCTGTCACCTCCTGCCTACCGACCGTTTCCCGTCTCACCATCCAGGTAGGTCTCCAACTGGGCCACCAACAGATGGTGACCACTGCTTTCATTGATTCGGGGGCAGCTGGGAATTTTATCGATCAGGCTTATGCTGCCCAGTTGGACATCCGATCTGAAGTGTGATCTCAGCCAGTACACATCACCGCCATTGACAGTCGGCCCCTTTCTAACAGCCCCATTATCAAACACACTCAATACATTCAGATGAATATCGACGATCACTCCAAAAAATCCAGTTCTATCTCACCAAGCTCTCATCACCGCCTATCACCTTGGGTCACCCCTGGCTCATGAAACATGATCCTCTAATTTCCTGGAGTCAACATAAGGTGCTTCAGTGGGGTCCGACCTATCGGGAACTGTGTTTCCAGACGAAGGCTGAGACGTGCTCCGGGGAGTCCGGGGAGTCCAAGGTCCCCGATGTCGACCTGGAGACCATTCCTGTCCCATATCTTCAGTAGACAACGAGCTTTCAAATTGCCACCCCATCGACCCTATGACCTGACCATCGACCTCCAGCTAGGCGTGGTACCACCCCGCGGCCGTCTGTACTGTCTGTCTCTCTGGGGGAACAGCGGGCCATAGAGGAGTACGTCGCCGAGGGTCTCCGTAGTGGCAACCTTAGGCCATCATCTTCACCTGCGGCCGTGGGGTTCTTCTTCGTTAAGAAAAAAACGGGGGTCTCCGTCCCTGTGTTGATTATCGGGGACTCAATAACATCACAATAAAAAACGTCATCCACTCCCTCATCAACACCGCCCTGGACGCCCTCTCTGGTGCCAACATCTACACCAAGCTGGACCTGCGGAGCACCTACAACCTGGTCTGCATCAGAGAGGGTGACGAGTGGAAGACGGCCTTCATAACCCCCACCGGCCAATATGAGACCCTGGTTATGCCGTTTGGCCTGTGTAACAGTCCGGCTGCCTTTCAAAGCTTCATAAATGATGTCCTCCGTGACATGCTGGGTAGGTGGTGCTTTGCATATCTCGATGATATACTTATCTACTCCAAGTCAGAAGAGGAACACACCCAGCATGTCAGAGCAGTTCTACAGAGGTTGCTGGCCCACTACTTGTTCTGTAAGTAGGAGAAATGTACTTTTCACCAGCACTCCACCACATTCCTAGGTTTTGTCATCTCCCCGCAGGGTGTGGCCATGGATCCTCAGAAGCTGGAGGCTGTGCGCCCTTGGCCCCTACCCAAGATGCTTAAACAGCGGCAATATTTTCTGGGGTTCGCTAACTTCTGTAGGCGATTTATCTGGGGCTTCAGATCAACTGCAGCACCTCTCACTGCTCTCACCAAACCCACCTCTGGAACCTTCGCACTCAATTCATCAGCCATCAAAGCCTTTCACACCTTGTGTCACCAGTTCACTTCAGCTCCCATTCTTCTTCATCCCAATCCAGGCAAGCCATTAGTTGCTGAGGTGGACGCCTCCGATGTGGGCGTAGGAGCCGTCCTCTCACAGCAAGGACCGGACCAGAAACTGCATCTTTGCAGTTTCTTCTCTAGAAAATTCAACCCCGCTCAGCAATGTTACGGGGTAGGGGACCATGAGTTGTTAGCCATCAAGTGGGCTCTAGAAGAGTAGCGTCACTGCCTCCAGGGCAGCAGTGACCCATTCACGGTCTGGATGGACCATCAGAACCTCATCGCCATCCGTCAGGCCAAACAGCTTAACCCCAGGCAGGTGCAGTGGGCGTTGTGCTTTGAACAATTTCACTTCCATCTTTCATACCGTACGGGGTCCAAGAACACAAAAGCTTATGCACTCTCCAGACAACATCAAGTGGAGAGCCCCTGGACGGACCCCGTGCCTGTCCTGTCACCGCAACCCAAGGACATCGTCTCAGACAGAGGGCCCCAATTCACGGCCAAGTTCTGGCAGGCCTTCTGCTGTCTGATCCATGTCTCCACCAGCCTTTCCTTGGGATACAACCCCCAGACTAATGGTCAGACGGAGCAGACCAACCAACAACTGGAACGCTTCCTCAGATGTTTCGTGGCAGATCGTCAGCGCTCCTGGGCTCGCTGCCTCGTTTTGACAGAACTCTCGCATAACCTCCTCACGTCATCAGCCACTGGCCTCAGCCCATTCGAGGTATGCAATGGATTCCAACCTCCAGTGTTTGAACATCAAGAACTGGAGGTTGACATACCGTCAGCGGATCCTGGACTCGTGACGCTGCGGTTGTGGCACCCAGCCTGGAGGAACGGGCCTGGGTCCCCGGCCGCTTCATCTTGGACCCTTCGCTCATCCAGGACTACCGTCCTCGGGATCCTCCCAAACAGGTCCGTCTGGTGATGGTCCTGGAGGGGAGGTATTGTCACACACACCAGGTCACGTGATATCATTACGCATCGGAAGTAACTCACGTGTAGTGTATATAAACAGGAAATAGGTGATTTCCTGCACATGTAACATGTAGTTTAGTGTCCTGGCGCAGCCACCGTAAGATAGGCAGTGCTGTGTGATCCCTCTTCCATTACGTCACTTCTACCGGTGATTAAGTGACTAATAATAACCCCAATCGTGTGCAGCTGTGTCACGTCTCTCTCTTGGCGTTTGGTTTAACCCTTATCAGAAGGCTGCGGTTAGGGCTGTGTGATCCCTTCTCCATTACGTCACTTCTACCTGTGATTGAGTGCCTAATAAAAAAAAACCAATAGCGTGCAGCTGTGATATGGCTCTCTCTTGGCGTCTGGTTTAACCCTTATCAGAAGGCTGCAGTCAAGTGCTGGGAAGACAGGCGACAACTTCTGGGAACGCAATTGGGCGAGTAGTGACAACTTTGGGCGCTGGCAATTCAGTAGAACTTTCCATGAGAAGAAGACGCTGCCACTGCTGTTTTTTTATTGGGTTTGTTTTTCTTTTTATTGGATTTGTTTTTGCTAACTTGTATTCCTCTCAATGTTACAGTGTGTGGGGGCAGTCCATTTTTTCCTTTAATGTTTTGTGCTTAATTGGAGTAGGTACGTCATCGAGTGCAGCTGGGTGGAGCAGGTTAGGGCCTGAGGGTTTTCTTTTTATTACCATTTCCCTCACTTGTTATTTTGGTTGTACTGGGTTCTGGTGTGCTGGTGATGTGTGCTTTATCAGTGGAATGTCGTGTTTATTTGGTGTGTGCTCTCTGAGGGTATATGTGTAGACTAACTTTTGCCGGGTTGCTCTCCTCCTTGGCTACGGCCGCCTGTGAAGATCTTATATTGTGATCTCACCAATTATCACTCAGAAATTCTAAAAATTGTTACTTATGATTATAAAATTTTTATATGGACTTTTACTGTGTTTTTAACTGGTTTATATTACAAAGTGTCTTATGATGAATAATACCAAATAAATGGAATATTGTAATTGTGCTTTTAACCAGTTTGTTAGAGTGCCTCTTATGACTAATAATTGTACTAAATCAACTATCGCGGGAGGAAAACATTTTTGTCTCTGCCTATTTCTGACCCAGTGTATCCATAGTGTTGAAAGGGATTTGGGTTCTGCAGTTTTGAACAACAGGGGGTTGTAGATAGAAACCCTAAAAGTTAAACGTGGAGCGCGGGTCACACACACAGACATTAGAGTAGTGTGCCCAGCTCATTCTCTTCTTCTCTTGGTACTGTGAGTACTCTGCCAGTGTGACGGTTACTTTCCCGGCGTGGTGGTCATCAGGTCAGCGTCGCGCCCGGGGAAGCAAAAAACGCCCATAAATTTAGGAAATAAAGACACAAACTCCTCAGATGCACTCCAACTTGCAGCTTTATTTCTCTGCACAAAACATATACATGTAAGCCCCGAGGGAGTAGTCTGGACCACCGTATTAGTCTTGCACGGCGTGCGCACATGTGTGTGGTGAACTTGTTACTCGCACGTGTCACACAGTTCATTAACACTTGAAACAAACAAAAGCAGACTGATCGTATAGTGACTGTTCAACTTCCGTACACTCACATTATTAGCAAGAGGAGCTATTGTATTAGTGCGTACAGTGAATGCTCCTTAGTGCTCAAGGCATGAAAGTTCCATGTAAATAAAATGAAAATAATTTTGTTGGAATTCACAACTACTTACATGACACTTATTCCTTGTCTGTTACACCAGTCAGAATCTCTCTCTATATACCCTTGCTGTGTGTGTGTGAGAGAATGCGGATTCCTTGGTGGGAATCTCTACTCTGTGAAGCGTTCTCAGAACAAAGCGCGTAGATTAGCGGCTCGTGTGTATCCGCGACTGGGCTCATCCTCTGCGCTACAACTGGGCAAACTTTCAGTCATAAAAAAGCTATTTAAATTTTTTTTTGGAAAAGACTCACAGCCCATTGCACCTGACCTTACTTAATGGAGGAAACTAAATGATGTATTTATAATTACAATAATGCTGGTAATAAGGTTGGGTGTACAACAGTCAGTTTGCCAAATAAAGAGACATTGGAAATGGTTTCTCAGTAAAATCTGTTACAGCTTTTGAAAACTCTTTTAAATCTGTTTAAGCATGTATATTTTTCTCTGCTAGCTTTCTACTGCTTCATGTGTGATTACATGAGACATATCATAATGGTTACCACACAGACAAAGACTATGGCAGCCAGGTTCAGGCCTGGACTTATATTTCTAGATTGTATAGTGTACATTTTATACTGTACTGTTGATATAGTGTTTTATTGTATTCTATTGTTTATTCTATTCTATTGTATAATTTTTGCTGCTCTTAACTTTGTACTGTCCACTTGCTGCTATGACAAAGCAAATTTCCCACTTGTGGGACTAATAAAGGTTTATCTTATCCTATCTTAAAATTGCTGGGGATGTGGAACGTGGGACAAACTTTGTCACATCTAATTCACTGACTTATGTTTGTGCGTTACAAACTCTAGCAGGATAATGGATGACACTAAATAATGTTTATTACTGACATTATTAACATTATCAACATTTTCAAAGTTCATAGCAGTTTCATCCTTATGAAGAGTGAAAGTAGCTCTTAAAAAGTAGCTTGATTTGAACATTAGAAAAGTATCGCTTTAGAGACCAGTACTTAAAGTAATACTTTATGTAAAAAAATTGTAATGAATTAAATACCAGTTTTTTTGTGTATACAAACTAAGTGAGTGCTGAATGCTCATTTGTTAACCATTTTTGGTTAAAATATCATACTCTGCTCTAGTTGTCTTCCGTTTCATTACCCATATAGTTACAACAGCTATGAGACAGGCCACAGTAGAAATCACAGTAACTGAGACCACTACACCTGTATTGCTATGTGTTGGCTTTGAAATTTCCTTGGCTTTGAAAATTGTCACTTGGGCAATGTTAGATACCTCAGACTTCATAGCCTCCTTGTCCTCTGACTGAACAGCTAAATACAGTGTGGTACCATCTTCAATTGTGATTTCAGGCAGGAAAGAATGATGTTCAGCTGAGCCTGCCTCTTGTGGCTGGAGTGTGGACGTGTTTACTGGATTAGCATCGCTGAAGTTGTTTAGAAGCATGGTCAGATTTTCACTCCATCTAATATTATATGATTTGGCTGAAAATGAAGAGAAGAAAAAAAAAATCAAAGATGCTGTTCACACAAAGTATATATTCAGATATTCAGAGGAGGCAAAAGTAGGAGTATAGATATTTGTGTTAAAAATGTATTGTTTTATTGTCTTTTTTATTTGTGTTTATATGTGTCTCTAAGCACCATCCAATTACGTTGAAATCCGTGTTGATGCCTGGATGGCATGGTGTGAAATAGGCCAACAATGAACTAATAAAGCCACTCAAATGACTTGAAACTAAGTCTGTTTTGAAAATGTAAGGAGTAAAAAATGTGAAAAAATGTTTGAATTAAAAGTAAAAAGTTGGCAGAAAAATAGTCAAGTAAAGTAAAAATACTCGAAAAGCGGACACTAATTGTTATGAACACAGATATGGACCCATTTGCAGATATTAAAGAATAGCAAGTTTAAGCAAGTTTGGTCACTGACCTGTGTACATAAGATTATTCAGGTAGATTAAATACATTGCAGTAATCGTTTTGACATCAATATTGGCCTATATTCTTTCTGTTCACTCACTCTGTCATTAAGCATCAAGTATAAACTTGAAAAGTATAAATATTGTATGATATTTACCCATTCCGTGATCAAAGTCCTCTCCTGGAGCGGTCCAGTTGAGAAGCAGAGTGTCCTCCTGGATTTCAGCACTCAGATCTGTGATCTTGTTGGGAGGGAAGTTCGGTGGGGTCACTCCCGGGGGTATGCTCACCACAAAGCTCTCTCCTGTGGCTGTTCTGGTGAAGCTGCCCACATTTGCTGGTTGCACATTCACTGGGGGTTTTGGAGGGTTAAGTTCGACTTCACCTGAAAAGAAAAGTTACTAGGCACTATCTATGAAAATAGCTAGGAATATGAATTGTCAGCTCCAGTGATGCAACAACTAACCAGGCTGTTCTTCATTACAATTGATGCAAATAGAGTCAGGCATTAAGTGTTTGAATGATGAGGTGTGGCTAGTAGTGGGGCAAGGACAGATAAACTTTATAGGAACACTTCAAGGGGACACTTGTGCAAGCCTCATGGATGCTGTGACTTTAAAGGAGAGGCGTACAGCACTGGAAACAGCCACTAACAATCTCAAGTAAAAAATGGTAAAACCCTTCAATTTAATGTCTTAAACTTTACCCAAAAACAATGGACAACCTATTTAATGTAATGAAAATTAGCAGTACGTACCATTCACGATATATCCTGGGACATAAAGAGCACCGTTGGATCTGCTGGGCGAAACTTCGGTCCCTCCCCCCTGATGTCTCGCCTGTACTTTCAGACTGTACCTTCCAGGCTTTAATTTGGTGAAATATCTAGAATAGATGCCATCACCTTTTGAAGCATCAGCCGCTGTAAAAGACCAGCATATCAATAGATCAATGGTATTTCAAAAGATCAATATATAGAAAATTAAAAGCAAATGCTTATGAAGATAAAAATAATTAAATAAACAAACAAATGAATAAATAAAATTGGCCAATGAAGTAAGGAAAGTTTAATTTGTTGAAATAAGTAAAACAAACATAATATCTTGACCAGAAAAAAATTGAATTAAGTTTTTCTTCATTTTTGCAGTGTATGCTAGATATCTTAGCAAATTTTTCATTTTTCTTTTTTTATTTCACTAAATAATACAAAATTTTTGCTTACCCAGTTTGGCAGATTTTTTGCTTCATTTTGTTTTTGCAGTGCATAATTAAATAATGAATGAAACCTGCAAAGTATGCATACAGATAGAATTCAAGAGTAGTACCTGCTCCATTATCCAGGAGGTCTATGTTTTCTGAATACCCAGTATCTGACTCCGTGGTGGCAATGACCTTGGCCCCCAGCACAGGAATGTAACTCTGACTGACCTCAGCATAAACTACCAAGGGTTTACTGCCATCACTGCTTAGCTGATTCATTTGGGCCTTAACTGTGACTGGAGGAACATCATCACGGGCTGCCCGACTGGTTACTGTTAAAGATATCATCTGAGCAGTTGGTTCCCTATTGAGGAAGCTGTATTTCCAGTCTCTAGGCTGCCATACAAAAAAGGAAGCAGGAAGAATTTACACACTCAAGAAGACCCACAGAGTTAATGCATATGCATATTAACAACACTGTGCTATATCATCAGTCATTCATATATCATATTATTAGTAAAAAAAAATAAACAAAGGTTTATTCTCTACAAATGCTGTCATACCTCTGCAGTTCCAGGAATCCTTAAAGTTAATGTCTTTGTAGCTGCAGAATCAGTGACATGTGCCTGATTATACACTGAACCACTCGGTGCCTGTATGAATACGGTGGGTGTCCTCTTCTCATACATTACTGTAAAGGTTGTGCCATTTCCTACAGTGCGGTCAATGGGAACAGTTCCATTGAACCAGTCAGCAGTGATACTTCCAGTGCTCACAAGCTGTTAATAAAAGAGAATCAGTGAAATACACAGGCTGGCTCACAGTGATGATCATTCAGTTTACTGCATGCAGCTCACCTGAATAGTCTGTTTGGTAAAATTTCCATCTGACATCGTAAATGAAAAAAAGGTATTCACAAGTTTGCTGGAAAGCAAACTCTCATCGGCTACGAAGAACTTTCCATCTAATGAAATAAAGAAAATGAAATTTCAGATCCAGTACCAAATCAAGTCGTGTTGCTATTCAACTATATGTTATTTATGTGAAAGGAGTGTAAAAAGCTTAAGCACAAATTATATTTTATGGGGACATTAATAATCTGCCGACCTGATGATCTCTGATGACCCTACCTGTTCGGTCCGCCATGGTTTTCATCACCTTTGAAGCTTGTGGACCAAGTGCTATGGTGTTAATAATTGCACCACTGTCCACAGCTGACTGCAAACAATCCTGAACATCATCTGTTGCTTCACCATCTGTCAGAAAAATCACATCATCTCCTACTGCACTTTGGTCATCTTGCTGAAGCACCTGCATTAAAAAGAGAGTTGTCAGAAGTGGACTGAATGTTAAACTGAATTCTCTCAATTCTGAATTCTAAATTTAAATCTTACCTCAAAGCCTTTTGCAAGTCCTGTACACATATTTGTTGTTCCTGATGCTGATGTGTGCAGATTTGCTATTAAATCATTTCTTGAGCCCTCAATTTTAGTCAATGGACTCAAAATCTCTGCACTGGTGCTAAACATGACGATGCCCACATGTGCTCCCTCCTCCACAATCTCGCTTAGGAACATCGTAGCAGCTTGCCGGAGTCGAAGCATTCTGTCGCCCTTTAAACAAAAAAGATTTGCCTTAATCAAGTCAAGCAGTCAAGTAGATTTTTACTGTCATTTCTACCATATACACACAGTACATAGTAAAAACCAAACAATGTTCCTCCAGGAGAGAAGAACAGAATAGCACAGAACAGAACACAAGTGCAAACAGGACAGAACACAAGAGCAACAATACAACTAAACAAGACAAGATAAGACAATGTTCAGTGCAATTGACAATGGCTACACTTAGGATAAATACAGCATTTTGATCGGTACTAGCAGAAGAGATGTGCAAAGATGTAGAACAGAGTTTACATGTGCAAAAAAAAGGAGAACAGCAATAAATATGATTGTGCAACTTTAGAACTGCAATAAATATGATTTTGTGTTTGTAGCAGCAACATGACAGAGATTGTTGTGTTTTATGCAAAATGTATGTGTGTGTGTGTGTGTGTGTGTTTTATGCTTCAGTTCCGGTTGAGGAGTCTGATGGCCAGAGGGAAGAAACTGTTCCCCAATGGAGGCCCGTATGCTACAGAACCTTTTTCCAGATGGGAGGAGGGTAAAGAGAGTGTGTGAGGGGTGAGCAGGGCCATCCACAATGCTGGTGGCTTTGCGGATGGCCCTG
>JBBPCX010071032.1:0-10262 GCA_037974365.1 Hydrocynus forskahlii
TCTAACTGAAGTCCTGAACCGGTGAAGAACCAGGAGCAGATGGTTCCAGATGATCGGGCCGTGATCAGTATACTGGTGGTGCTGAATGCTGAGTGGTTGGAACTCCTTTATCTAAAATAGTATTTTTGCCCCAACAAAATATAAGGAAAATGAGGGGTGGCTCAAGACTTTTGCACAGAACTTTACATAACGATCTCTGCAGGAAGACATATCTGGTTGGGTCGTGTTTGTGCGATTACTGAATGGAAAATGTGGTCATGAGATTAGCCTAAGGTGAGTGAGTGAGTGGGGCTGAGTCACATTGAGACTTGTCAGGGAATTGTTTTTATTGGGAGCTTCATCACTTTCGGAGGGTTTTATTGGCTTCCTCGGCAGGGATGGGTGAAGCGTGGAATGAATCGGGGCCCTCTCGCACATCCTCAGTGCTGCTACAGCTCCATCTCATGTAAAACTTTCAACATGACCAATGGGTCACCAGCGGTTCTCTAATGGTCCCTCCTCAAGGTGAGATGATATGGAGATGCCATGAAATAGTCGACAATGGTTGGAAGTCCATAAGAGCATAACTGTCTTCTCTCCGAATAGGAAGAGAACGCTCCGTATCGTTCCGTCCAAGGCAGGCCTCTGTTAGCCAAGGTGATACAGTCGGCGGTTGGTGGTCTCCTCCGAGTGTATTGAGCTGCAATTCTGGTGCTTTCGTGGTTTTTGAAGAGATGTGATGCTCCACGTGGCCTGGAAAAAGCCTTAAAGTTTACGTTTACAGCGTTTAGCGGACGCTTTTATCCAAAGCGACTTCCATTCCCCAACCACAGGGGGCAGTCGAACCCATGACCTCTTGGTCCAGAGGCAAGTACCCTACCCACTAGGCCACACCCACCCAACTAACCCTCTAACCCTCCCAACTTGGTGGCATCATGTGACGAGGTGCCTGGAGTTGGCCGCAATTCAACTGAATAAAATGTTACTGCAAATTTTCAATTATTGGTATAAAAAGAGGCATCGAAGCCAAGCCTCCTTGTTCATTCTGAAGGTGAGTGGGTTGCTGGAACATCTGTAAGTTGCTTAAATTCAGGTTGCAGGGCCAACCAATTATAAAGAAACATTGAAATCTGTGGTGTTTCCCAACTTGTAAACTGAGCGAAACCTTCATCGGCTCATAACGAGAAAAGACATTTGCTTCAGGTTTAGAAAGTCGTAATTCAGGTTTAGAAAGAACAAACAAGGCATGCAAACTGCAAGCCTTCAGTGGAAAGGAGAGCCTTTAATTAGTTATATGTTGACTCTTTAAATCTTGCTCTTCTAAACTGGTTTTATCTTTGTCAAGAACACAGAAGGACTTCTGTGAATGATGTGCTATATAAACAACCTTGCCCTGCCCTGTCACATCAAATCATTTAGTGCTTTTCACAACAGCAGCTGTAACGAAGCAGCTTTGCAGAAATCTGGGTCAGATCCCACAGAGAGCAGCCAGAAGTGACAGTGGCAGGAAAAACAGCACTGAGAAACCTTGAGAAGACCCAAGATTGAAAGCAAGGATCGCTCCTTGGATTGACTATGGGTAGCAAAAACTGTTAGGAGATGAGAGAATTTCACTGAAGATCAATTTTTCTTGCAACATCTACCTTCTCAGCTGACCAGGGCTGGTTTTGCGTTCCGTCTTGACGGGCCACATCCCGGTGGAGGCCCAGGATGACCTTGCGACAACCTTGAATGTCTGATTTGGTTCAGGGACTTGAGAGCGGAGATGTTTGACACTTCTACAGTTCAGACTGCCGACGGTCCAAATCCAGGACTGCAAAAAAAAAAAAAATGCTCTGCAACCTTGGGGAAATCCAGATGGTGGTGTTTATGTGACTTTCTGATGGATATATTAAATTCAGACATGGAATGCGAAGCGCACACACACTTATCAGATCCAGACGGTGGAGAACACCGAGTACCCTGCGGCAGCTTTCTGAGAGGATGCCTTCCAGGATGGGGTGGACATTGACTTTGTTTGTTTCTTCTCTGAAGCAAGCGACTATGAATGACAGCCCTCCAGATGTTTCTGGAAACCCACTGCCTGTTCTTGTGTTCTCCGTGATCCGTCAGGTCCTAGCAGGTGGAGTTAGCCTTCGACTGCGGCGCTGGCCCCTGGGAACCCGCTGCAGGGTCTTTACGCTCAGGGCTGTGTGGTGAAGGTGGAAAGATCTGCCATTATGCTTAGCCTTTTGGAGGAGTAGCTCACAGTCAATCATATTCACACAACGTTCCCCTTTCTCCAGATGTTCTCTTCTGCAGGTTCCCACTGGAGCGCCAAGACTTATGGAGCTAACAAGTAGAGGAACTGTCCCACAAAGTATCACTGTGGAAGTTGATGAACCATGACTAGGCACATTAATAAATTCGCCATCATTTATTTTAAGGCACCTGTGGGACACTGGTGGTATGTTAGTTCTAAGCCAGCAAAGGATCTCTGGAACGTTTCTCTGGCTAATTCTAGATGTAGCATGTTTGAAGCTTGTAGAAGACTCTCCAGATATGTTATCTGAAACTGTTAACATGACAAGCGTTTTAACTTGTGTGGTGCGAAGCCTACCTCATGCAAAAAAAATTGCATCTGCTACAGCTGCATGACACCAATTTCCTCACCATAACTCGAGTTCTGGCGCTTTAAATACCAGCGGCACGTTTCGCTTTACTGTAACAGCACACTCGCACTTCCTATTGTCCCTGTCCTGTTTTTTAAAAACTTCGTTAGATTTATATTTGTGTGTATATCTCTTGCCCTGTATTTGTATTTTGGAATTTTTGGCATCCAGTAACATGCACCATGGAGGGCCGGTGTGGAACTGCATTTCAGTACACTGTATACTAAGTATATGGTTGTACTGACAATAAACAAAATCTTGAATCTTGTGTGGTGCATTACTAAGAGCCAGACCATGCTCTAGACTCGCTCTGCAGTCAATGACGCATCTAGAACGTCAATAAGAACCCAGATGCGCTTACTCCTGTCACTTCCTAATCATATTGGTAGTTAATCTAACTTTGAGGCCTCCATTCTACCCCCTACCCATGTTCTAATCCATGGCTGGACACATCTGGATGCCACAGAGAAGATATTTCGACTTTAGGCCTATAATTTTCAGTCTTAACTGTGAAATAACAGTAGTATTGCAAATCTCTCCAAGTATAAGTACAAATATGATTCTTAGGAACCCTTCACCCTTGCGAGTTCCCCACTTTGCAGACAGTTTCGCCACACACTTGTTTTACAGTATAATCAATGTTTTTATGGGATGCTTAAATTCAGACGTGTTTATTATATTATTATGACGTCTGCTCAGTCCTGCGGTTGGGAATTTGACTCCCTGTTAGTGAAGGTGGTCCGTTACTGTCTCAGCCAGTTGCTTTGGCAGGACTGAAGAGTTTGGAGAAGATTGACGTGAGCCATTGGTTTCTGTATTGTCAGGATTTGGAGCGCATCTGACAGTTGCGCTGGATTTAACAACACTTCTGGGTTTGTTTGGTGCCAGACCCATCAAGTCTTCCTACACAATAGCGTTTATTGTTGGGCCTGTTTGCCCGCAGTCACGATGGCGTAATTCTGCCCGCTGTGATTATCGGACTGCAGGGACTTCAGCTGTTCTCCTGGATTCGCTCTACACAGCTGGAGGCGTCGTCATGTTAACCGAGCTCTTATCGGCTTGCTTATGAGCTTCCTGTCGCCGTACAGCACCCGCTTATCTTCGGACCTGGACTGAAATCTGTCGCTCAGCTAAAACCTCTTCAAATCTGAACTCTTTCTGACCTTGGTTCGCTGTTAGGTGAGCTGTAAGCTTCAAAGCCGGCCTGATGTCTCTGGTGCGGAACCGACGTCTTGCTTGATGGACGTTTGGAGAAAGGATGTGCTGACTTTTCACCACTGTTTTGACCTTTTTGCCCAGCCCCTGCTGAAAAATATTTTCCTTCCATTAATGCCCTCTAAAAAGGTGGAGCAGGACGGTGAGTGATGGACAGGTATTGCTGGAATGCGTCCTGACCTCGCCTTCGAGCTCACCCAGCATCTTTCAGTCGGAGCCCTTTTTCCATCAGAGGGGAGAAAGAAAAATTTTCCATTCGCCGGTTTGCCGAAACAATGCCTTTGCACCTGGCATTCCGCGGCCCTCCCTCCTTTTCTACCCTGGAGCGGAGCTGCAGCCAGGCCCGAGCAAACTCATAAATACCTTCGCCTGGAGGGGAGCGGGACGCTGGAACACTTTCACACCTGCACAGGGAATCCCCCGCAGCCCGCCGCTCTCGTCCGGCCGCCCGGCATGACCTGGAAGATCACGCTGGGGATCGCGGATTCTGGACTGGCTGTTCTGCCAAAGCTTGATGACTGTTTGGACTGAGCATTGCAACCCCCCCCCCCCAACCCCCCGCCCCCTCTGGGATGGCTCTGTTTTCTCTGAAGTTAAAACAAAGGCAGAATTCTGTGATTGTGTAACGTTGCCATCTGGCTTGGCCGGGCCCTGTCTGGGTGATGTCGGCCTGTAGGCATGTGCGAGTGTGCACTGTGGTTTCTGGCCTTTTTTTAAGTAATCCTAGAAGGTATTTTAGGATCGACCCGTCCAAGTGTTTGTCCGCGACCATGCCCTTTTGTATCGATGTTCAGGAGGCTTTCCAGATCTTTGGCATAAATCCTACTCTTTCGTTACATAACTTTGGATTTGCAGAAAATGCCGCAGGAATGTTCAGAGGGAAATTGGGAGACCTGGTCAGATCAGGGACTGAATCTCCTGAAAGCAGGACTTGTTTCTCAGCCAGGTAACTTCAGGCATGGTGTGAGGTTCAGGAAGTTCAGGATCCTGGAAAACAAAACAACTCTGAGGTGTATCTGAGGTGATTCTGACCAATCAGGGACAGAATTTAAATGAAGATGGACATTTGTGACATTTGTTGCGTCAATCATGCAAACTAGATTGGGATTAAATCACTCCGCCAGGACGAGTGGACTGTAAACCAGGCCCTGCACCGCAGTGAAGCTTTGTTGTACGCGTATTTGATCCTCATGTGTCACGCGATTGGCAGTTGGTCATGAACGCCATTCTTTATTGTGTGTGAGGGCTGTTCCCGGTGTCTTAGCCTGTGTGGAGGTTTCTGCCGCAGTGAAGCGAGTTCACCTCGACTACAGTGGTGAGGCGCTGATGAAGCTGAAGCAGAAACGCAGCATAAGCTCAACGATCAACACTCCAGGTGTCTTCTGCCCGCCAGCCTATGGGACAAAAATACTACGTTTGTGTCGTGTGTCATTTCCAGCCTCCCTCAAAAGCATCTGATTTCATCTCATGTTTCAGATTTAGAGGTTGGAAATGATGCATTTTCTGCCAGCCTACATCATGGGATGGGGGCCAGCGTTCTGTAAAGCTCATCCAACCTTCAGTAATTGCTGTGCAAGAGTGTTCGAGGTCAGATCACAGATAGAGCAACTGTGGAGCGTCTGGCGTTTCATTGCTGTAGTCTTCTGGACAGTGGACCGCACTAGAAATATCCCATGAGGTGAAATACAGGCACAGTGCCCATCGTTCATGCGCATCACTTCTGAAACACCAGTCATGTGAGGGAGCCGGGCCCTCGCGTGGTGCGACGGTCTAACCGGCGGGGGTTCGAACCCTGGTGGTGCCGTGGCCGGGCGTCCAAGACGGCGCTCCTGGCTCTGCTCCGTCTGGTGGGTTGGACGGTTCTGCAGCTTCCTCATCACTCAGCAGGATGCTGGCCAGTGTACCAACTTGCTGACATTACAGAGTTGAGGCCGAGCGTCCATTGACGTTGCCTTACTGGCAACTCGGAACGGATGTGGTGGAGGCTTACGTGACTCGGAGGAAATACGTACCCGCCCTGACCCTCCCAGTGGTGTTGGGGTCGTGTGATTGGTGGAGTCCTAGCTTGTGTGCAGGCAGTCTGGGGGAAAAAAACCCCCCAAAAAAACCAAAACGCAAACTGGGCAGCTTAGAGGATGCAGTTAGTAGCCAGAAGATGTTCTACAATATAATAAAAATTTTATGAGAAGCTTAAAATCATGCACGCCTATTAGGTTTTCATGACGTCTGCTGTTACGTGATTGTGAGTCTTGCGGTCAGGAATCTGGCTCCCGTTTTGGAGAAGGTGGGTCACTGCGGTCTCAGCCAGCTGAGGAACTTGGAGGAGATTGATGCGAGCCATTGATTTCGCTACCATTTCTCATTTGTCAGGATTTGGAACGCGTCTGACGGGCGGGCTGTGTTTAATACACACTTGTGCGATCCGCTCCGTGTGCTCGGTGCCAGGCCTGTCGGGCGACGGGGCCTTCGTAAACAACGGCGTTTGCTGTTGGACCTGTTTTCCTGCAGTAATGACGGCGGAATGCCGCCCGCGGCGAGAATCGGACTCCAGGGGCTTGTTCGATTTCAGCCAGTCGCCATTTGGCTTCTCTCATCAACAGCAGCCCCACGCAGCCGGGCGCGGAGACACACTCGTCCTTCTGGGACCCCACACCCTCCCGGCGTCTGGCAGGCTGGAGGGTGAGCGCAC
Organism: Hydrocynus forskahlii; assembly: GCA_037974365.1. NCBI lineage: Eukaryota > Metazoa > Chordata > Actinopteri > Characiformes > Alestidae > Hydrocynus > Hydrocynus forskahlii. Next base: position 6,535 of record JBBPCX010071032.1, read on the forward strand.
GAGGAAGACGTCACTGGAGGTGCACATGAACGTCTCTCGCTCCAATCGCTTTTCATTTGTTCGGGTGTTTTATTAGAGGAGTCCTCTGGCAGAGCAGCGCCGTTACGGCCGGCCGGCTCCCGACCGCGGCCGCGCCGTGGGAACTCTCCTCGCCTCGCGTTCCAGAGAAGACGTACCGGAGCTTGTAATGACATCGTTTGTAAATGACGCCACTGCTCTTTCAGATCAATGTCTTTAGTCCCCGCTAAAGGAGAGTGGTAGAGAAGTCACACCCTGAACTCGCCGAGTGTTTTCTCTGAGGTTCCGTCTGTGGAACCCTGAGTATGTTCCTCACCCTCATGACGGCAGAACTTACACACCAGTTTCAGAGTAGCTACTGAATCATTTAGAGTTACTGAAGAAATTCCAGTAGTTACTGAATATTGTGTAGTATGTATTCAATACCGAATCGTTTAGAGTAGATACTAAATATTGTGTCGCATGTACTGAGTTGTTTATAGTAAATACTGAATCGTTTAGAGTTGCCCAGTGATTTGTAGTACATACTTCATTTATCATAGTTGTTGAACAATGTTTAGTAAATGCTTTATTAGGATGGTCACTCATAATATCAACAAATTGTAATTCAAATGTTTTTCTAACTTTGCTCACTGTGGAGCAGAATGCCAAACTGATCCAGGAACAGCCTTCTCAGATGTTCCGTCTGTCCCTGCAGTGCCGTTATATTGTGTGTGTGTGTGTGTGTGTGTGTGTTTTCTTTAGAGAAAAGAAGCTGTATTGGCACCTGAAGCTCCACTTCCCCCAGAGCAGCGCTGAATACACCGACAAGTGCGTCACAGCCCGCAGCTTTATTTACTGGTTGATTGCAGTATTTTTACCAATAAATAAATGAATAATTTTTATAATAATGTCATAATTTTCCTGGTAGTGGCAGCGACGCTGTTAATTAATGGACAGGATTGTTATGTGTTAATGAACATTGCGGCAGGTCTGATTAAGGTCATTTCTGCCTCGGCGGTTCCACAGGGTTCCAGACGAGCGTGTTCTGGAGCAGGTTCTCGGTGACTACATCCACCCCACGGACTCAGACCCCGTCAGACGCCAAAGGTAAAGGTCTCTGGCTCTAGAATGTCTCTAGAATGTCGTACCATAAGCATTTCTACTCAATAATGTCTGTATTGCACCATACCATACTACACCATGCCATGCTACCCTAACAGTTCCATACCATAACAGTCCGTACCGTAACTATAGCAATCCATACCATAAAAATTCCATGACTAAAAACATAAAAACATACAACAATACTATACCATAACAACACCGTACCATTCCCGTACCATTACCATAACATGCTATAACATGTCATACTATGCTATAGCAGTACCATAGCATAGCACCATGCTATGCTAAGCCATGTCATGTTTCCATGCATAATACCATAACAATACCGTACCATGGCATCATAAACCATGCTATAATGATTCCATAATACATTCCATGTACAATACCGTAGCAATTCTATGCCATACCATAACAATACGGTGTCATCCTATACTGTCCTATAATAAAAAAAAAACAATACCATACTGTACCATACCAAAACAATACTTTACCATACAATACGAATTCATACCGTGATTCCGTATAACAGTCCCGTGATATTCCGTACAATCATCGTAACTCACTGTACTGTGACGTAACGTCACCGTGGCATGCCGTGCCCCAGCAGTGCCATGCTTTACTAAACCGTACCGCGCCGTAATGATACAATGAAACCAGCGATGACAGAGAAGTTAAGTGTTGAGCTGAAGTTCGTTCCTCAGAAGTGAAAGCCTGAAACAGCTGCGCAGCTAAAGTGCCTTTTATGCGTCAAGCCGGCATCGTATGAGCAAAAGAAGACAAAAGACAGATTTTACGGCCTCTTTAAGGAGCGGAGTTCGCCGACGGCGTCGCGGATTCCGCCCGGCTGCCTGTCCCCCGGCCAGTCCTCGTTAAAGCGGCCGCTTCATGCGTAAAAATAGAAACGAGATTGCTCTGCGGTTTGGGGCTGTCACCAGATCCCTAAATCCTAACTACGTGATAATGGGTCTCGAAATCAGCTGCAGATCGGAGCTGGACGCTGGGAGCTCTGGAGGACCCGCTTTCGGCTGGGTTTTTTTTTGTTGTTGTTTTTTTGGTTTTTTTTTTTTTTTTAACTCGTCCTGAGATCCTCGCGCCATAAATCTGACCTCATGACATCATTTAATTAAGATTCTTTGTAAAGCAGTTAAAAAAAAAAAAAGAGCGTCATTATGATTTCTTTTAACTGTAAACGCTACAACAAAAGCTTCAGTTTGATTTTATTTTTGATAACCTTGGGTTTGATTTGCACCATTTTCGTCCGTATTAAACCGTCCAGGCGCCACTCATGGCCCGGGGGTGGGGCAGCGTCCTCGTGAAAAAGGCCACGCCCCTAAAAAAAGACACAAAACTTTCATCACAGAATGAAGAGTCACAATAACTGTATTGGTTCCTCTATGTATACTGTACTGTGCAAAAGTCTTGAACCCCCCCCTCAGTCCTTCACATTTCTCTTCCAGAGGTCCAGACTCTCTTGTGTTACTGTGTTCTTGAGGAACAGTTCTCCAGGCTTCCTGAAGGACTTTCAGAGACTCTCATTTCCAGTCCAGTCCCTGAACCGGACCGGTTTCAGAGGAATGTTTCTGTTGGTTAATATGCCAAAGTTAAGACCCAGTTTTAGCACAGCACTGTCACTGTTTTTATCTACTGTCTAAAAACAATCGGTGGAATAGTAATGGAAGGATGTTGAAACTGAGGTCGCCGTGACATTGTATGCCTTTTTCTTTTTCTTTTTTTTTTTTTTTGCTTAAATCAGAACGTTCCAATAAAAACCGTTTCATTGGACCGTCTCTCGTTGGCTTCTGAAAACCAACGAAAACAAAAGAAAGTGACGAAAAGAGACAAATATAGCCCTGAGAGTGCTTCAGGGCTGCATGGAGAATCCATTAAGCTCTTAAAGCCCCATTCCCAGCCCAAACCACCTTCTATTATTGTGAATCTCTGTGCGCGTGTTACATAACCTGGCCGAGGACTGCATTCCGTGTGGTTGAGCGGCGATTGTTTGTCTGTCAGAGACGTCCCGCTGCTCCACCTGTCCACCTGCGGTTCTGGCGCGGGTCCTCCGGGCCCTCAGGACAGTGCGTGTTCTTCCAGAACCCACCATCCCGCGGTGCCGCCAGCAGAAGCGGTTATGATGAATGGGGACGTGATCGTGTATTCCAGAAGGATGTAGAGATTTCAGAGCAGAACTGGAAACAAAATGGACCGTAGAGCTAAAAAAAAAAAAAAAAGAGAGAATTTTACAAATGTAACCAAATACATCTGAGGGTAAAGTCTGCATGGACTCACGAGGGATGTGTGCGTTACGGCATCTTCAGGATTTCTTCACCTTTTCGCTGACGGAATGATTGGAACTTCTTTTTCCAGAGTTTTTGTGCACTCAGCGCTGTGCGAAAGTCTTGATCCCCCTCATTGCTTCATATTTTGTTTCTAAAGATCCAGAGTCTCTCGTGTTTTAATGAGGACTTGAGGAGCAGTTCTCCAGGCTTCCTGAAGGACTTTCATTGCCAAAAACTGATGAGAAAACAAATCACCGCCTGATCATCTGGAACCATCTGCTCCTGGTTCTTCACCGGTTCAGGACTTCAGTTAGACGCTCTTTGTTC
>JBBPCX010071033.1:0-10262 GCA_037974365.1 Hydrocynus forskahlii
GGGGGGGGGGGCAATGACCCCACAGGGACAAGTCCTCCCCCCCCCACCGCACCCCCGAAAAATGGATGGATAGAAGGATAGATACTTCTTGCCCGCCCCAGATAAGCCAAATGCCCACCCATACATGATGTTCTTGTCACATCTCTGGAAAATAGGCATTTTTAGTAATTTTGTTTACCACAGCACAACAAATTTCCACTATATAATATTCTTAAAATTAACAAAGAATCTTCTCAATCACATCAAGTTTACATAAAACGGTTCTCTTTAGGAATTATCTATTAAACAGTTTTTAGGAGACCAAAACAGTTCTTGATATCCATGCTTTCATGAATAATGCTTTCCTAAAGAAGAATCAAGTTAAAAGCTCTGGAATGTCAAGACATATTCCTGACCTTAATCCAGTAGAAATGCTGTGGAGGGTCCTGAAGCAAAAGGCTTATGGGAGAAACCCCACCAGCATCTCAGAGCTGAAGCTGTCCGCTAAGCCAGTGTGCCAGACTGATCAACAATTACGGGAACTGTATTGTCGAAATTATTTTTGCACACCAAACACTAAAAGTAAGATTTATGTACTCTTGCCACTCTTTGATGTGTTACATTGCATCAGTTTCCTCAATACATAAATGGGTAAGTATGCATTTTTGTGCAGTATTTTTAATCTGGTTCTTCTTTTGGAAAAATCTACTTTTGGAAAAATCAGATGTTTTTTGTTATTCATACACAAGTATTGAACATTCTAAAGGCCTCACAAACCTTTAAGCACTCCTGTAGATCTAATACAACAGGAATTATTAACCATAGAATGAAATGAAACATGTTTTTTCTCTACCTAAAATCATTATATTTTTTATACAATTGGAGACTAACTGAACATTATAATTTTCTTGCATTTTGTGATATTTTAAACATGGTCTTTCTTTTACTCCACCAGAAATAAATCACATCCTGGTGCAAGTCTTCTGCTCTGTGTGGCTGCCTTCCTGTATGGATTAAATTTACATTCCCATCAGGACAGGACATATGAGGACATGACATCCAGAGGAAGCTCTCACATTTTCCAAAGTATCGTTTCACAGAGAGAAACACAGAAAACTGGAATGGACCTTTGCTCTGAATGTGAGAGGAGTTTTAGTCGACAGAGTGACCTCCAAGCCCACCAGTGCATTCACATAGTGAAGATATCGGATCAATGTACAGATTGTGAAAATAGTTATACTCAACAGACTAGTCTCCAAACACACCAGTGCATTCACACGGGGGGGGAACTGTATCACTGTACAGAGTGTGGAAAGAGTTTTGATCAGCAGAGTAATCTTCATCGTCACCTGCTCATTCACTTGCGAGTGAAACCGTTTTACTGCACAGAGTGTGGGAAAACTTTTAATCGACCAAGTGAACTCCAACGTCACAGACGCATTCACACGGGAGAAAAGCCGTATCACTGTACAGAATGTGGGAAGAGTTTCAATCGACAAATTAATCTCCAACGTCACAAGCGCATTCACACGGGAGAAAAGCCGTATCATTGTGCAGAGTGTGGAACGAGTTTTAGTCGACAGAGTAATCTCCAAAGACACCAGCGCATTCATACGGGAGAGAAACCGTATTACTGTACAGAGTGTGGGAAGAGGTTTAGTCAACAGAGTACTCTCCAAATACACCAGCGCATTCACACAGGTGAGAAACCGTATCACTGTACAGAGTGTGGAAAGAGTTTTAGTCAACAAACTAGTCTTCAAACACACCAGCGCATTCACACAGGAGAGAAACCGTATCACTGTACAGAGTGTGGGAAGAGTTTTAATCAACAAAGTAAACTCCAGTGTCACCAACGTGTTCACACAGGAGAGAAACCGTATCACTGTACGGAGTGTGGGTCGAGCTTCAGTCACCAGATTAGTCTCCAAAGACACCATCGCATTCACACAGGAGAAAAGCCATATCACTGTACAGAGTGTAGAAAGAGTTTTAGTCTACAGAGTCATCTCCAAAGACACCAGCACATTCACATGGGGGAGAAACCGTATTACTGTACAGAGTGTGGAAAGAGTTTTAGGGTCCAGATTAGTCTCCAAAGACACCAGCGCATTCACTCGGGAGAGAAGTCATAGCACTGTACGGAGTGTGGGAAGAGTTTTAATCAACAGAGTGAACTCCAACGTCACCAATGCATTCACACAGTGTGTTAGATTTCCTAGATATTGAAAATGTTACATGTGCCTAAACCAACTCTGGACATTGAAGCATCTAGGAGAAACAACACTTCCCATGAAGCTGTACACCAGGCATGTCCAAAGTCCGGCCTGCGGGCCAGTCACGGCCCGCTGTCAGATTTGAATACGATTGAAACCCTTGAATAGGATTTGGTAACTGTTGATGTTATGTACCTGTAGATGTGAAGCAATCTATTGCTTTCTGAAAGATCTTGTAAAAGACAAGGGCAAAATTCACTTGTTTTAAACCAGACATGTCCAAATCTGTCCCGCGGGCCAAACACGCAGCTTCGGTCTTACGTGTTATTTATGGCTCGCTAGCTCTGACAGAATAAATAAATCATAAACCTTCAAAATGTAATTCTTCCTTTCACCACACCACACAGCACCATTCTAATCCTATCTGGCTCTGCATCCGTGAAATCCAGATCTCCATATCACCCCATTGGTGTCAGCAAGTTATCTGTTCCTTGATCAATCTGAAATTGGACTTGGACTTATGACAGTTATTTAAATGATTTGGTAACTGTTGATATTATGTACCTGTAGATGCGACACAAACTATTGATTTTGTAGGGGGAAATTCTAAGCCCTCACTTCATATTGTGTAAGGTTTCTTCGTTTTACCCAAATATGGACATACTAATCCATAGAATAGACCCATAGGATGGGAGAGAGAGGGGGCCCCCCGCATTCCCAAGGCCTGACTTAATACAGTTGTCTAGGGGGGGGGGGGATGGAGAAAAGGAGGGGCGAAAAGGTATATAATGTGGTAACACAAATGTACAACGAGCTTGCTGCAGCAATCTTCGGCTTATTGGAATCCTTGCAATAAACGCCTAGAATTTCTGAAACCAGAAGCCTTCACCTATTCCTTCGAACCAGAAAATACTTCTTCACTTTCTGAAAGTAAGTGTAAAAGACAGGGCAAAATTCACTTGTTTTAAACTTTAATGTTAACAGACCGCTTTGCATTACTTATAACTCCTGTTTGAAATGTTCATGAGGCGAAGATATTTATCAAACTCATGGAAATGTAAGGTATTCTATCCAGTTTGTTCAATGTTATCTGACTATCTAGATAAGAATGAAAGGCAGAATTGTGTTTTTAGAGTTGTTCACGTCTGCCTGAGTGGCTTATATTTGGGTATGTTGCCATTTGAAAAATAAAAGTAATTGTGACAATGAAAATTGGTTTATAACTGTGTGTATTTTCATGTAAATTTAGTGGTTAAAAAAAAATGTCAGAAGGAACTATTGGCCACCGGGCATCTTCACTTTATGAAATTTGGCCTTCTTTGCAAAAGGTTTGGACACCCCTTCTGTATATATCCTACTATCATAGCAGGGCTGCTGAGTGCTGAAAATTGTGGGTATCCTCTGTTGCCTCGCTCACTCCAGTGCTCCAGATCACCTCGGCAAGAAACATCAGCACAAGAACTTTACATGAGAAGCGCCATGACCTGTGTTTCCAAGCAGCTGCACACAAGCCTAACATCACCAGAGTCAGTTGGAAACTTTGGATGGAGTGGTGTAAAGCAAGCAGTCACTGCATTCTGGTGCAATGGAAGAATGTTCTCTGGAGTTCTGCATCCTGTTTTACTATTTGTCATTCTGATGGATAAATCTAGGTTTGGCAGAGTCCAGGCGAACTATACCTAAGAGAATGCAGAGTGCTAGCTGTAAAGTTTGTTGGAGGAGGGATAATGGCCTGGGGCCGATTTTGAGGGTTTAGGTTCCACACCTTAATTCCAGAAAAGTGTGATGTTAACACTACAGCCGAAAAGGACATCTTATGTTGTCTTATACTTAGTGTTAAGACAATTGTTAAGGGAAGTTATTTTCCTATTCCAGAGCGAACATGTCCTTGTGTCAATAAGCAGATGGTTTGATGAATTTGGTGTGAAAAAGTTCTGGTGGCTTACATAGGGTCTTGACCTGTAATTAATTAGACCACTGATTGTGAGTTAGACCTTCTTCTACATTAGTACCTGACTTCTTTTGTCATGATGGGCCCAAATTCCCACAGACACATTCCAAAAGCTTGTAGAAAGCCTTCAGAGAAGGATGGAGAATGTTATAGCCATTAAATGGTGGAAACTCCAGATTAATGCAACTGTGGGACAGAATCCTTTTACTCTTTAAAAATTTTTGTCATGAAACCTGAGTTTATTCAGTATTTCATACTGAGTTCATTCAGTATTTGAGTTTAGGTTCAACTTGAGTATAAGTCAGTAATAATGCAAATATCTTGTCCTTATTGTGTATGAAGGAAGGTACTCATTTACAATACATTCTTTAAACACTTCAAATAAGAAGGGACCTGTTTTGTGAAGTCATTTTTAAAATTCAGAAGTTATTCCATCGGTCCCTGTAGATATTTAAGGAGATGAATTGCATACTTAACCTCAAGCATAAATGTTTTATCTCACAACTCTAATTTCATCCCTGTCAATTTATGTGATGGAGAGTTCAAAGAGGTGTCAGATGATAATTGCCAAAAGTTAGAGCTCTATTCATTTTTGTCTTGTCTGCATGTGAGACTGGTGGAAACACTGAAACACCGATGCAGGATTTCAGTAGAGAGATAGATCGTGTTTAATACATACAGTTTGCACATATAAAGGGATAAATAAATCAACCCGAAAACACAACTACAAAAAACACAGAGGGACGCACACACACAAACGCAAACAGTTTGGAAACGGAAAACACAGTCACTGGGCAAAAAGTGAAAATCATTCAAACCTGAGTACAAACGAGATCGGGTTATCATTTTCTAATTATAGTTCTAGCCGTAGGTATTGAAAGGTTGGATATTTAAGGAGAAGTGGGCGTGTGCTTGAAAGAGGCTCACATATTTTACCTGATAAAATGAAAGATGAAAACATATGGTTTAAATAGTGAAGGGAGGACACATTTTCAATTTAATGTGAAGGTTTTCCAAAAGGGTCCTTCTACTTGTTGAACCCTCTGTTGTGGATCCTCAGGTTCTTCTGAAATTCTGCTGATTGGAGCTTCTTCTCAGCAGCCTATGGGAAGGCAGGGGGCGTGGTTTGTTGGAATACAGGCGGGATTTTGCGCCAGTCATTTATCACATGGTTTTAGCACAAAGCAAGGCAGTCCAGCAGATGGCACCAAAAAAACATCTACTTACCATAATGGGTGTGGGAGAGTCCACGTGATCACTTTACGTATTTTGAATATCTTTATTGTCATTGTACACCAGTACTCTGAAATGAGGAGAGCTTCCCCTGCATGGCTCATAAAGAAATTACATACCAAAAATAAATGTTAAGAAGAAGAAAAATCATATCTTTATACACGTGTGTTTCAGTGAGCAGAACTGTGGCTTATGCAGCTACTTAAATAGTTTAAAGCCCTTTTCTCAGCGTGTGATATAGTGTGTCTGTCTTACAGCAAAGATAGCATTAGAATAAATGTCAACAATCAATAAAGCAGTAAAGTATCAGGATTTGTTCTGTTTGTGACAAGGTCATAGGTTCGGTTCCAGATTCCCCCTCGATTCCTCCAGCCGTTGTTTGGATTTGTGAAACTCCATCAGCAGCTCCTGATTTAATTTAATGAAGGACTGATTGATTCAAACTAGGTTTCTGATGAAACTACAGTAATACTGGACTTCCACAAGAACTCACTGATAAACTGAACATAACATCACTGTTTATTGTAGAATGTTATTTGTATTTATTGTTTTTAGTTTGTTTGAGCATACTTAGTAATGTAAGAAAAAGCACTCCTCATAGTAACACTTTTTAAAAATATTTTTTCAGACGCCTAAGACTTTTGGTTGGTTCTCTGTGTGTGTGTGTGTGTGTGTGTGTGTGTATGTATGTATATATGCATGTGTGTGCGAGAGATCTTTTCTGATTTATTTTGCAACCATTTCAAACATACTTCGACTTGTTTTAAGAATAAAAATAAAACCAACAGGCCCATAAAAAATGAGGTCCAAGTAAATAATTGAATGAACTGATGTACAGAATTTGCACACAACATACTAACCAAGTAATTCTGTCAATGGAGGCAAAATTTCAGCTCACTTCTCCGCTGCTCTCTAACGTGCTTCTCTTATGTTTATCATATTGAATAAGAACTTCATGGTGTGTAAGTATTCATACTTACAGTCATATTTATTTCTTCCTTTTCCCCCATAATTGGCCTCCTTGGCATCGTTAGCATGCAGGTAAAAGATCTGTCTTTTTTTGTTGTTGTGATTTGTTTGCGGAAGGGAAGGTTCAGATTGCAATGTTCTCCAAAAAGCTTTATATTCTTAAAGAATCTTCTTAAGCACATCTCATTTACAAAAATAATTTTAGGAACCTATTAAATGGTTTTGAGGGCACCAGTAGCAGTTCTTGATATCCATGATTTCATGGAAAGAATGCAAATTACCCCGATATTCAGAGGGAAATTGAACAGATGTGAGATTAATCTATCGTTGTGACAAATAAATGCATTCAAATGTAAAATAATAACATAACACATAACGCAGGAATTACAGCAAGACATAGGTTGGTTATATACTTCAGTACACAGATTTAATTTTATTGGCATTTCCAGAACTATCAATGGTTGCATTGCAGTTGTGTATGGAGTGAGTAATAACAACAGTGAGCAAGGCAGGGTAATGGCTTTGCTTTTTGTTTCTTTTTTTGGATTTAACTGAACATTACTGTGGGTCACAACACCTGTCATCACTGCATTTAAATGAAACAACAATCTGCCATGGCTTAAATTACACTGGTGCTTGAAAGTTTTTAAAATTCTTTATATTTTTGCATGAATCATCAGATTCCCACAGTTCTCCTAAAAGTAGAAAAAGAAAATAACGACAGGTCCACGTGTGTCATGTTTAGCTGGTTAATTAAGTGAAAGTGTCTGCGTCGTGTGATTGGCTGTCTATTATGAGTCTCTGTGTATTTAGCCCATCCGATCCAGAGCGTCTTTGTGTGGCCACCAACCAAGCTACTCTCAAGGAGTCGGAGTGCAGGTTTTGTTCGTGTTCCTCCGTGCCAGCCCAGTCAAGGAGTTGTGGAAAGAGGAACGCCCGAGTACGGGAAGCAACGCCTCTCCCCCTGAAGAAGGGAAGTATCCAAATTCAGCTAACCCTCTCTGTCTGTTTGCAGACTGTTCCCAAGCTGAATCAAGAAAAGACTGAGTACGCCTCTGTCAGAAAAGTGAAAAGAAAGTATCTACGTCGTCTCTGGGCTCGAAGGGCTTGATCTGGAGGAAACCTTATGAAAATGCTTGTTTGAGTGGATGTTTGCAGCTCTCCTGCTGAGAGCAAAAGTGAATTTGATTTAAAGTGATTGTGTAACCCAACTATCTTGTAGTGCCGCGCGTCTTTCCCCTGCGCCGACGCAACAATACTGTTATTTATTTAGAGTGGAATTTGTTCGAGTGAACCATCAGCAGAACACTGAAAAGCAATTGTCTGCATGGCACGGGAGAGCCACTCCTCTTTAAAACTAACATTGCTGCTGGTCTTCTGTTTGATAAAGATTATGGGACAGAAAATCATAGACCAGAAGGTTATCGTAAAAACGTTTTCTGGATGGATATGACCAAAATGGGATTTTTGGGTGAAAATGAACAGTGTCATTCTTAGAGAAAGGAGTCAGAATCACAAAACTTTATTTCTTTATTGAGGACATTGCTTGCACTGAAATAATACACAGCATTCCAGCAGAAGAAGCTTATCTCGTCTGTGAGTCATGCTGGGCCCATTTTGTTGCATCTGGGCCAGTATGGCTTGCTGTTATTGATGGTACAATGAATTATGAAATATACCTGCAAATTATACGGGAATGTAACAGGACAGCTGTCTGTGAACTGAATCTCAGGAAAAAGTATCACACAGTCGGACAGGGACCCTCCACACAAGTTGTTCTACCAAAGAATAATTAAAGAAGAATAAAGTTAGTTATGGAAAGTCCAAGACGAAGTCCTGACCATAATCCAGTAGAAATTCTGTGGAGAGTCCTGAAGCAAAAGGTTTATGTGAGAAAATCCACCAGCTTCCCAGAGCTGAAGCTGTCCTGTATGGAGGAATGGGCTAAAAATCCTCCAAGCCAATGTGCAGGACTGATCAACAATTACCGGAAACATGTTTGCAGTTATTTTTGCACATCAAACACTAATAGTATAATTTACGTAATTTTGCCCCTCGCTGTTCTGTAACATTGTATCAGTTTCCACAGTACATAAATGGGTAAGTATAAATGCTTGTGCAATCTTTTAATTAGGTTTTTCTGATGGTTTTCCATGATTTATGTACAAATATTGAAAATTCCACTGAGCTCACAAACCTTCAAGCACTCCTGTAGATCTACTACAACAAAGTATTAAGCGTCAAATTAGATATAACTCGTTTTTCCCCTCTACCAAAAATCATGATTTAAAAAAAAATAATTCAGACTAACACAATAATTTTGTTGCATTTTATGATGTGTTTTGCATAATGTCTTTCTGTTACTCCTCCAGAAATAAATGATATCCTGGTGCAAGGCCTCTACTCTGTGTCTGCCCTCCTTTACAAATGTACCTTCTGTGACGACCCCGAGTGTGGATTGGGGACTGATCGCCATCTAGTGTTGGACATTCACATTAGTGACGGCTCTTAACCTGTCGCTGCTCTTGCAAGCCGCAGCACCTGAGGCTCATGAAGCTGCAGCTGATTTGTTCCCTTTGTGATCTTTTTTAAATCTCCCTTGATCGATTGATTAAAACAATTTTACTGATTAAAATAGATGCATTTTGTTTAGAAGAAAAGGCAATATATTGCTTTCTCCAAATAAAATAACTATTGTAATCATACTCTCTGGAATAGCCAGATAATGTACTGGGTGAGTAAATCTGGAAGATTTTGACTTTAGATAGTAGAATCCATCAAAAATTTTGATAAATCCTTATGTTACCATATATTTTAAATCTGTTTACTCCACACTACTTTCAGCTGTTTGTCTCACTTTGTAACCCTGAGGAAAAAGTAACACCCACTTCATTCTTAACAGGAATGCCTTGTATAGCTGTGTAGAACTTCTGAATGATTTAAAAACAGATTTCCTTACCCTTATTAGTAATTAGGTAACTGTTAGATAGAAGTCAAATTATCCACAAACCAGTTCCGGCCAGAAATCGCACATGATAAAGAAGCAATATCTCTTTGGAAGAGAGCTCTTATAGGGCATTATTAACAGAAACACTGGAAAAAGAAATCTAACCACTACGAATGTGCAGTGGTGAAAATAAAGACAACTGTGGAACAGAAACCTTTTTGTCATGAAACCTGAGTTTATTCAGTATTTGAGTTTAGAATCAACCTGAGTATTAGTCAGCAAATATCTTGTAGGTGTTATTGTGCATGATGGGAGGCACTAACTTACAATACATTCTTTAAACAGTTCAAATAAGAAGGGACCTGTTTTGTTAACAAGACATTTTTTAAATTCTGAAGTCAATCCATCAGTACCTGTAGATTTATTTTTAAGGAAGTGAATTGCATTCTTAACCTCAAGTGTAATGGTTTATCACACAACTCTTATTTCATCCCTGTCAATTGATGTGACAAAGTTCAAAAAGGTGTCACGTGATAACTGCCAATACTTAGAGCTCTATACATATATGTCTTGTCTGCATATGAGACTGGTGGAAACATTGAAACACAGATGCAGGAATTCACTGGAGAGATACATAATGTTTAATACATACATTTTGATCACATAAAGAGATGAACAAATCAATCCAAAAAACATAACTACAATAACACAGAGTGAAGCACAACCACAAATGCAAACAGCTTGGAAACTGAAAATACAGCCACTAGGCAAAAAAGTGGACCACGTGACCGGATACGGCGGCGAGATCAAAGCGTGTCGCAACTCTCTCTCTACGGCTCTGGGTGAAGGGAGGACGTTTATCACGTGGTTGTAGAGTGAAAGCTGGGCAGACTGAGTTGTGACTGAGACCAGGATGGGCGGAAGTGGAATAGAGTCCGGAAGTGAGTTGGATTTGGAGGATGAAACA
>JBBPCX010071034.1:0-10261 GCA_037974365.1 Hydrocynus forskahlii
GATCAGCGACGTTGATTTCAGGAGTCGATCAGCGACGTTGATTTCAGGAGTCGATCAGCGACGTTGATTTCAGGAGTCGATCAGCGACGTTGATTTCAGGAGTGATATTCACAGGGTAGTCTATTACACATAAGATATTGTGTATATTAAACGATTAAATGATTTAGCGCCGTTTAGAAACCTGCACATGGTGACGTCACTCAGGTGAAACCGTGAAGCTGTGTAGTAAAAGTCGATTGCAGATGGGAGGAACAGCTCTGTATAAAGGAGTAGATCAGTAATGTTGATCAGTAGTAGATCATAAATGTTGATTTCAGTAGTAGATCAGTGATGTTGATATCAGTAGTAGATCAGTAATATTGATCAGTAGTAGATCAGTAATATTGATCAGTGGTCGATCAGTGATGTTGATTTCAGTAGTCGATCAGTGATGTTGAATTCAGTAGTCGATCAGTGATGTTGATTTCAGTAGTGATATTCACAGGGTAGTGTATTATACATAATAAGATATTGTGTATATTAAATGATTAAATTATTTAGCACCGTTGTTAGCACATGGTGACATCACTCAGGTGAAACCGTGAAGCTGTGTAGTAAAAGTCGATTGCAGATGGGAGGAACAGCTCTGTATAACAGCTCAAGGTCTACGTCTGTTAATAAGCACTTATTAAGTAATACTTAAGTAATAACACTCTTTAGAAAAATTGCTTTAGGGTTAATTATGTCCTAAAATAAAGAATTTAATAGTGATCTGTCTGTCTGCATGTTGGTGTTCTGAGCTGTATGTGTTGTGATGACAGGGAGAACGCCGGAGAGAGCATCCTTTACCTCTGGGTGGAGAAGATCAGAGAATTCCTGATGGAAAGATCTCAGTGTGAAAACACAGGTAAAAACACACAATGTGTCACTGCATTCATTGCATCTCACGAGGCTTCGCTCCAGGTTCTTTCCAAATCAGAATTGCTCTCCACTGCAGTCCAGTCAGGCTAGATCAGCATTTCATCTCAGATTCATTTAGTTCTGGCGCTCCAGTTTGGCACAAAGGCTTTTGCCACAACAGGCCACCCTGGTCTGGGGGCTTTTTTCATTTTAACACAGTAGATTATCCAGAAATAAGGTTGTCTGTGTGGGTGCAGAGTAAATGGAGTGCATTGTGTGAGTCTCTTGGTTCTCTTATCATGGCTAATGTGCCTTGATGTGCTTTGAGCAGTTCATTTATCCAGGGGCTGCAGGCGCGACGCCCCCGCGGCCACACTGCAGTCTCTGAGTGGAAAATAACTGACGCACTGTATATTGGAACTGTTGGACTGTATATTCACCTCCTCAGCCCATCCCAGTTCAGCCTGCTCGTTCACTCTGAGGTTATAAGGAGAGTTTCAGCCCGAGTTGCTTTTAACTGAAGTACAATAGAGAGAAGCCAGCTGTAATAGAGGTCATTTGCATATGCATTAAAGGGACAGTAAAAAAAGAACTGCCTGGTTAATTCTAAGACTAGAAAATGGTCATGTAAAAATTAACTGGTCTGTAAATGTATAAAAAGTAAATATCAGGGGAAAAGAACAGAAAAATAATTGGATACGGGCCCCTTCATGCAGTGGTTAGCACTGGTGCCTCACACCTTCAGGGTTGGGGGTTTGAAGCCAGTTCTGTGTGTGTGAATGGTGTGTAAATGAATTGTGTGTGTGTGAATGGTGTGTGAATGAATGAATGATGTGTGTGTGTGAATGAATGATGTGTGTGTGTGTGTGAATGGTGCGTAAATGAATGATGTGAATGGTGTGTAAATGAATTATAATGTGAGTGGTGTGTGTGTGTGTGTGTGTGTGTGTGTGTGTGTGTGTGTGAGTCCCTGTCTTGCGCCTGTAGACCCCAGGACAGGCTCCGGGTATCGTGACCCTAGAGAGGGAAATTAATCTATATTTGGTTAAAATGCTTGGTTGCTTTTGTGAATGGAAAAAGTAGATCAAACTGTGTCTCACCATCAGTTATTCTTCAGTCACCGGCTGGAACAGGAGCCGATTTTGTGCACCAGTTTGTTCACACACTAGATGTCAGTGTTTCACTGTAAAATCAGTGTCTCTCTCTCACATAGGGCTTCAACCTACTTCTAGCCTATAAATATTTATATATTTTTATCGTATATTTTCATTTCGAAATGGTTGCTACTATATTGGCAGGCAATTTCACTTTTAAATTTGTATAAAAGACAAAATGTCTAGAAGCGGTTTAGTACCAAGATGGAAAAATCTTGCCTATTTTTTTTTATGAGGTTCACACTTCCAGTACTCTAATGTCCCACAATATTGGGTTCTATGACAAGATGCCATTTCTGTGTGTAAACCACAGAATTAACCAAGGAGCTTCATCACAGCCGGCTGATTTTTGCTGTCATCAGATTTTTTTTATCCCGCTGATCTGTTTTACAGCATAAATAATGAAAGCCAGCCAATTACATGCAGACTCTGAGTATTTCATATCAGCTGCACCCCTGGAACTGATCAGATCAGTGATTGCGATCTGGCTGAAGTTGCATTTTACCTTGTTGCTTCTAAATTACATGTATTTTTCCATTCTAGTGGTAAATGAGGAATTTAGGCATTTTGAGTATTGGGATGAATGTGTGTAAAATGAGCCTAAATATGTGCAGGGATGGGAGCTGGAACAAACTGCATCCAGCAACAAAGACTGTGTGTGTCTTTCTTCTGAGCAGTGCAGGGGCACAGAAGCAGGTTGGTTTTTGGTGGGGGGGTGCTGGGGAACACTGATGGCCAAAATGCGTCTGAGAGCAGCTCAGCTCCTCTGATCTTATGTCACAGTGAGCCTCCTGATTAGGGCACCGTTCTCACAGGTGACGCTGTTACTGATGGTGGGTGAGGAACAGGGACGAGACATCCTCGCTTTTAGAGAGCAGGCCTCTACTTCAAGATTTTGTAGTGGATGCCTGTATCCTTTTTCTGCCTGTGTTCGGTTTGTTAAAAAAGGGTTCAGTGTCTCACAGGTAACGAGGCCAAGAATCGCCCACTTTAACAGAAAGGGAAATCGCATGCAGGTCATTGCTTTTGTGTGACATACTTTATCTGTTAAGTTTTTGCACACACCTTTACATTTCTATATTTTCATGCTACTCACTTAATATTCCCCAAGTATACGTAATTTGAGTTCCTTTGTTAGTCTGAAAATGTCATTATTATTATTATTACTATTCTTCATCACTACTCACCTACAAAAAGCCCCCTAATATAATTATAATGATAGTGTGGATCTCCAGACCAGTTTATTTAAGGAGCTATTAAGTGCTGAAGCAGTAACGAGTACATTTAAAGTTAAAGGACAGTCTAGGATTTGACTCTGCATCACCAACAACCAGTTAATAGGAGTCAGACCTGCACTGTTACAGATACTGGCTTTATTTCACAAGTTTTCATTTATAGCTGTTCAACCAACAGCTTTCCAGTTTAACCAGAATATAAACCTACAGTTTATGGAATAAATGGTAAAAACCTGTAGTGTGTGAAAACATGTCATACCTGTTAATCTAAGTCATATAAAAGGGGAGATGAATGATGAAAAAGCTCACATGTATCATCAAGCCTAATAATGGTCTGAGAGATTCAGGATTCGGAGTGTGTGTGTTTACTTGGTTTTGAGGGCCGTAGTGTTTTGCATGAGGCTGCTTTCCACTTTGCAGCATTTCAGTGGCAAAGTGAAATGAATTGCAGGTGTTTGTTTTTTGTTGTGAATGAGTGCGGCTTTGTTGCTGCTAAGCATTTATTATGCTGGCCAGTTTGAGTCTCTGCAAGCAAAATCAACACACAATCACACTATGCAAATTTGAGAAAGCTGTATTGGGCAATAAAACTAGCAGGTAGGATCTAAATAAGTGGAAGACCCCAGTACTGCCTGTTACTGCGAGGACACAGCGCAGCAGTTAGTCTGGCAGCTTTAATCCACATCATACGGGCGTGTGACAGTTACAGGATTAGTGACTATATGGGATATTCTGGTTGCCCGATCCAGTACTCTCCCCTTGCAGGATGGACTGGAATATCCATCACCATCCGTGGACATACTGCACTCTGTTGGTCTCTACAGTCCGTGTCTTTGGGAATGACTGGATTTTAGTTCTACGATTGACAGCCTAAATGATGTCAGCACTGATGAGATCATTACTCGTAGTAGCAAAATGTAGTAGCAAAATGTCTAACACAGCTTCAGTATTTGGTGAAACTATTCATAGGTATCATGCTTTATTATTCTTTTATAGCCGGAATTCGGCACTCCTTCTCATTTGAGTCAGTTCTGATTTTGGCAAAATTCCAGCACTGAAACATTCTTTAATATCCGGTGTAGTGCACGTGTATTCAGACTTTGATAAGTTGATCAGGGGCCGAGTACTGATCGTTTAAAATCAAATTTTTGTGGTCAAGTCACCGCTGTAATGTGTCGGGAGAGAGAGTCTGTGACATCACGGCTATGGTGGCCGGAAAGCAACAAAACACGGTGCAACAAAACAGAACTAAACACACAGCAGACTTATCAACAGACTTCCGGACACTAAAGCTCAGGTCAGTTATTTTTAAAAAAAGACGCGTGTCACTGTTTGTTGTGGTGTAACTAAAATAATCAGCCCGTAAATGTGGCTTTTGGACACTTTTCTTACCTGTTTTCAGGCAAGAGTAATTCACTCCACACGCTTTCAGCCATTCTTAACCATGAGAGACAGCGAATTTCACGCCCCCCTCCCTGGCTGAGCGGTAACACTGGGTGAAAAGAGTCTGAAGAGTTATCGGTTCGATCCCCTGCTGTGAGCAGAATATTATAAACACACTTTTATTTGGACATAAAACCGATCTTGAGTGTCTCTAGACACCGGTTTTATAGCAACCATACAGCCACACTTTGCGTTTTCTTGCAGAATGCAGTGTGACCTGGAGCAAAACACACATTTCAACTCAGTGACACTATTCATAGAGATCATGCTTGACAGGGATGACCTGAACCTGTGGGCGGTGCTGGACTGGTCATCGGGCATACCGGTGGGCCGATGGTAAATTTGGGCCGGCCACATAATATTGGGCTGGCGCGGAATCCCGTCTGTGTTCTGTGGTGTGTTCATGCACGACTATAAGGTGCCGCTTTGCTTTGCTTTACTTTGCTTTCAAACCACTAGAAGAAAAGATGCAAATGTGTCTACCTTTAAGGGGGTTTTTAAACAGTACTGTGCAAAATATTTTAAAACTGTTTGGATGAGTTTTTCACATTCATTTTTCTAAATATACTAAACAAAACTAAAAGAATAAATATAAATCCCTTTCCACAGTAAACAGTGATGTTATGTTCAGTATATCAGTGAGTCCTTGTGGAAGTCCAGTATTACTGTAGTTTCATCAGAAACATGGTTTGACTTGATCAGTCCTTCATTAAATTAAATCAGGAGTTGCTGATAGTTTTTCACAGTCCAAACAACGGCTGGAGGAACTGAGGAGGAATCTGCAACCGAACCTGTGTTCTCCTCACCAGCTCACACAATATCAACTACTTTTACAAACAGAAATAATACTGATACTTTTACACACAGAACTAATTCTGGTACTTTTACTGCTTTACTGTTTGCCTTTATTCTGTTAACTCTGCTGCCAGAAAGACACTCTGAGAAAAATGGCTTTAATTTTGTATAGGGGACTAAGACTTTTGTTTCCATCTGTCAGCAGTAGTTGGTCCACTGAAGTAAGATGTGAACGTGTCAGACCCCCATCCCCTGACATACTGGCATATAATTCAACAGAGAAATATTTTACCTGATGTCATTCAGCTGTTGTTGGATCTCGTGATGAAACACGTGACATTCGGAGAGATGTGGAGAAATTAGTCCCTGACAGGAATTTGTCATTCGCTCACTGTGTCTGAATAGGGTTCCCTTGATCTCCTTTCTCTTCTGTTCAGGAGGATAATACTTTGCTTATCAAAGTGAGGTGGGCTCTGCTGGAGTGGCCCTGGGATCAAAGCAGTCAGTGTGAGGCGCGTGAGCTCCGAGCTCTCAGCCTCGGAGGCACTGGGGTGTTTCCTAATAGGCCTTATCTCTCAGAGAGCCCAGATGGGCCGTGCGCTCTGCAGCAGGGAAGAAAATCACTCAGCTTTTTTCC
Source organism: Hydrocynus forskahlii (assembly GCA_037974365.1). Taxonomy (NCBI): domain Eukaryota; kingdom Metazoa; phylum Chordata; class Actinopteri; order Characiformes; family Alestidae; genus Hydrocynus; species Hydrocynus forskahlii. The sequence continues at coordinate 6,144 of JBBPCX010071034.1, forward strand.
TTTCCTGGCACGTTTTTGTTTTCCATTTGGTCTCAGCACGAATTACAGTGTACATCATTGTATGCTAGGACATTAACAACTCCAGATTATTTCAGGTCAACTTATCCGTCAACAAAGTCGAAGTCGAGTCGTCTAGTCATTTGGTGACGTCTCGCAGATGCAGCGGAGGAACACTGGCGTCCAACACTGAGCAACTTTTATTAAAATTCCCTGGAACATTAACAGTCAACATGACGATTAAACTAAACAAAACAAAGGTTGATACCTTGAATGTTCTGGTAAATTTAAGTGTACAACAAAGTGGGAACAGTTTAAACCGCGGCGCCACTCATCGTCCTCTGGACTGGACGACTCCCTGCAGTGCTAGCGTTAGCCATGTTAGCTAGCTGTGCCATTTCAGATGCCGTGCAGAACGCCGGTACTGTTACTGTACTTCAACACCAACATGCAGGTTGTGCACTGACATGCAGGTCTTCTCTCAGGGGGCGTCGGCTTGTGCCTCTGAAGTCGACTAGTGGACTTTTTTGTTAATGCCCCGGTGTACACTTACTGGTGGTGTTTTATTCGATTACTTCTTGCTGTGTTCAGGTTCAGACTCTGCCATGAGCTAAGTCAGGTCACGCTCAGGCAGAGAAAAGTCTCAGGCTGCTCCCAGGTCTCAGTTTAGGACCTGAACGAAGTGCCAGTTCTCTCTGTGGAGGCTGTGTGTGAAACTGAGATGTGCCAGCGTACCCTCAGTGGATTCTCATTGAGGTACGGAGGCTCGCCCTCCACCATTTCGATAGCCATGAGGCCCCACCATGGTGCTGCATTTACTCTGCTCCGGGGTGATCTGAGCACAGAACCCGAAGTCTGCTACACACCAGAGAGAACGGGAACAAAAATAAAAAACCAACAATCAGGTACAGAAATGATTACTAATTACTGAAACTGTAAAATTACAGATGAAGTAAATTATAAAAAAGATACTGATTCACAATTAACAAACAAAAGTATATAAATATTAAAAAGGTTACTAAGAAAGTTCCCAAATGGTGCAGCCTACTCCAACTGCATGCCCAGCTGGGCTCTTCTGATCATCTGCGGTAAAATCAAGGAGATTCAGCTCATTACTGTTTGCAGTGCAGTTCAAATATGTACCGTTTGAAATTTTGGTCGCTGTCACTGAGGTTCATTAATCCGGCAAATGTTAAGAGGAAGTAAAACCCAGTCTTGCAGTCTCACACTAAGGTGCTGTGGTTTGTTCATATATGACAAAAATTGGTCACTTTAATTTAGATTTTTGATTAATTAATCTAGGATTCCCAGAGTTTTGTCTGACGCTGGGCCGCACAGTGGGGCACAACCTCTTCAGCAGTGTCCGAATGCATTGTATATGTTGGAGTCGGTCCCTCTGGCTGTCCACTGCTCTCCTTTCCAGCACTGGAATTTAGACCATTATTTTAGCAACAATAGCCAGCCGGCAGTCTGGGGTCTACACACACGCCGCTGAAATAGTGGGAATCTCTTAGTGTGTGGTGCGGCCTCTCTGTCCAGACCATCTGTTCTGATTATTCCTCTAAAATCTCTCTTTCCTTTGAACATAATATTCTCTAGAATTATTGTATGGAGGATATTGGATTCGAGGCTTTGATCTCGCAGTCTTGATAAAGTTGGTTTGAAATGAAAAGAGTCAGTGCTGCGGTGGAGGTGGGTGGCGGTGCTGTCACGTTTCTCTCCCCAGCTCTCGCACACCGGCGAGATCTAATCGGGACCTGTGAAAGCCCTGGCAGACCCAGTTAATCTTTCTCAATGTCCCTCTAATAGACTCCATGAGATGGGTGGCAACTTCAGAATCAACCTGTGTCCCTTTTTACCATTCCGCTTCCACTCCGGCCAGATTAAATCTTCCTCTATTTCTGCTCTGGACTGGGATCTTGGGTTTGAATGTTTTATTTGTGGCTCATTCTGCAGAAAGTGTGGGCTCTTCAATCTGTCCCACATTTGAGGTTGCAGCATGATTTGTTATTAACTGTGTAATTAAATATGTAACTGCACAGTTCAACAGTAATCGTACAGCAAAGCAAAAGTGTCTCACTGTCTGGTAAAATGGTCCCGAAATCGTGACTGTGGTGGGACGCTCAATATGTCTTCATTAAGAGTAAAGGGTAGTGCCAGATTTTGCTGTGGTTATATTGCCCAGACTCCACACATTCTGTCTGACTCTAAGGTTTTTATTGTATCTTTCCATTTCAAACCTTTAAGAAGGGACATATTTGTTCCTTTCCCTCGGGGAAGTGAGTGTACCATACCTCTAAAATTCCATTAGGCAGCACCGTTAAACCTTAAGGACCATGTTGTACTTTTGAGGGTCCTGAAGTGAGCCTGGGCAGTTTCCTTATTGCTGGCAACCTGTTTTTTTTTATTTTTATTTTTTTAATATACACTGTGTAGACAAGTGTAAAAAAAACCCGGTTTGGACCCGGTTTCCACAAAAGAGAAAACACCGGAAGCTGCGAATCCTTTTTGACGTCTAAAATGAAGATAACACTGTATATATTGTATTTTACTTTTATGCTATATTTAAAGAACTAGGCTTGTGTGTTGCTAGTGAAATTTTATTTATGCAAAGAAAATATTTTGAACATTAGAACTCTGAGTTGAAGGTTTCTTTCAAATGAAATAAAAAGCCAAACTTAAAGTATCCATGCAGCAAACTAAAATTGCCACATGCCGTAATCCCTTTATCGCTTGTAGGCTACTGGAGTATCAACCAGAAATAAAAAAATATTTTAAAAATGTATTTTACACTGTTCGCATTTCACTGAACAGTGTAAAATACATATTTGCAAAATATCTGATTAAAATATTTATTTTACCTGGTTACTGGGACTTTTGCTCCTGAACCTCAGCGCAGAGTGTCTGTAAATCCGGGCTGTAAAATGCCACCTTCATCTTTATTGTAAGCTGTCATCTGTGAGGCGTAAGCTGTTTTTTTTACATAGTTCATGGTGGAGAAGACCTGTTCACATGCGTATATGGATCCAAAGATTGACAGGGCTCCATATGGAAGCTTCTTCATGTTTTTGTAGGTGTCGGGGGAGGCATTCCATGTTTCAAACACAAGTTTGTCCAGTCTTAGAAGGTTTTCAGTAACACTCCTCAGAGGTAAATGCAAATGAGTCTGCCCAGGCATCATATACGTTCTATTTTCTTCAGATATTTTTCTTTTCTTTTTTTATCCATGCTTAGCCTACCTAGGGTCGAAAAGCTTGATAAATGCACGGCAGTTTGGCGGGCATATTCCGGCTTTTGTGACGCATATTTTGAGCGACAAAAAATTTAACACATTGTATTTTAATGTTACAAGACCACAACAATCTTCAAATTTCGACCTACAATAAAAAAAAAACCCCAACAAATAAAAATAAAATACACTTAAATTGAATACTCATTATTTATTTTCCGAAGCCACAGGGAGCCACAACATAAGGATAAAAGAGCTGCATGCGGCTCCAGAGCTGCGGGTTGCCGACCCCTGGTGTAGACTGATGAACACATGAAACGCCACAAACACATTTCCAGCACTTTCTAACAGCTGCAGTATGAAAAACATGAGTGGCTTTTTAATGAACCAGACATTTTTAATCAGCTTTTTATATTTGTGTGTGTGTATGTTGTTTGTGTGGGTGTATGTACAGTAAATCTCCAGTTTTCACGGGGGTTACATTCCAGGAGCACCCGCGTATAGTGAAAAACCATGGTGTGATGTGGTAAAAGAAATGCCTAAAAATGCCTGTTTTCATAGTGTAAACCCTAAATGTGCCCCAAATATGCTCAATAACACAGTTTAATACATTTCCCTTAACAAAAATGTAAACGTGAACCCGTATCCGTACAGTACAGTTCGGTTCTCAGAAAAAATCCGCCTTGGACTGAAACTGCGACTGCTGAACCGCATTAAAATGGGTGTTTACTGTATGTGTGTATATACACTGTGTTCCAAGTTATTATGCAAATGATATTTTTCTCTGATTTTCCTAAATAGTCGATGCAAATGATAGTCAGCATAATTTTCAAGTCATCAACCATTAGAGTATAATTCAAATGTTACTGAACAAACCACCCAATGATAACAG
>JBBPCX010071035.1:0-10261 GCA_037974365.1 Hydrocynus forskahlii
GAGGCACACCTGACTCCACCTCTGTAATCAGCTGGTCTTGGTTTTCAGTTACTCAGTTGTGGCTGCTTCTTGGTTGGAACGAAAACCTGCACCCTTTCTGGACAGGTTTGGGCACCCCTGTTCTAGATTAACGGATGTCCAGAGCTTGCAAAAGGACCCTGATTGTTTTATCTGACGTCAACACACATTAGAGCTTGTGTGTATCAGTTTTACAGTTTAGAACTGACTCCAATCTGCTCACACTACAGGTCTACAGTTAGTGATGTATCTGGAAATGACTGAAACCTCCTTGCACTACAGCTCAGCAGACAGTAACGTATCTAGAACAACAGCTCTATAGTTAGTGATGTGTCTAGAACTGACTGAAACTTCCTTACACTACAGCTCTACAGTCAGTGATGTATCTAGAACTGACTGAAACCTGTTTACACTACGGCTCGACAGTCAGTGACCTGTCTAGAGCTAAAGGAACCCAGTGACGCCGTTGTGACATGTGGTGACCCTGTATGGGTGCTTTTTTGAGTGGAGGAGGTGTGTTTTAGAGGCTGCTGTCTCTGAGGTGTAACAGGTCATCTGAGACGGTGGAGGCAGGAAATGAAGGCCACTATCAGCTAAAATGGCTCACATCTGGATGCAATTATTCACCCCCCCCGTCCTTTTTTTGGCGAGTGATAAAAGATTTCACCGCACAATGCTGACATAATTTCTGGGGGGCAAAACAATGTGCCTAAAAGCTGCACAGTAATTTACAAGGCTTTGGCGGTGATCCAAGCACATGGACAGAGCAACGGCGATAAGTCCTTTTGGAGAATGCTAGGGCTTTGAGAGGAGGTTGCTGCTGGGCTGTTTGAGTACATGGACATGGCTGAATCCAACAGTTTTCATCTACAGGCTCAAACAGCAACGACTGGCTAACCATACTCTTCATGAGGAATTTTTTAGTATTCCTCATTGTATCGCAGTGGTGGAACCAGTGAATGGAACCAGACGTCTGCCTTTAAAAGCTCCCACAGTGAAAGTTATTTCATCAAATGGTTAGGGTTGTGCTACCAGAGTTTTGAGGAGCTTTTGGTCCTAATTCTAAACCCGTTCATTGTGGAGGGACATGCACTGGTGTCATGAGGCCCAATAGTCCCAAACTGATTTAATTCAGAATCACTGTTTTACATCATCAACATCCATATAAGCACTCGTGGAGACACGTGGAGCTTTACTGGGGGGCGATAGTGAATAAAATGGCTGTATTTGTGTTGGGGATGCCTGGTTCCACTCAGCTCCACTGTAAAGAATGGATAAATAGGTGACTGACGAATGTGGGAATTTCAGAGTTTTGAGAAGCCTAAAACTAAACCTGTTCATGGTGGTGGGATACATGCAGGGCATTATGATGACCAAATAGTCCCAAACGGACTATTTCAGATTAGTTCAGATTCACTGAATTTCACTGGGTATTTGATTTGGAGATGTCTGGTTCCATTCACCTCCATGGTAAAGAGCCTCAAGCCTCTGTAAAGAGCCTGTGTAGCCTCTTTCAAGATTTTTGGACAAAGAAAATAATTAAAACTGTTGCCATTAGCTGAAGACTACCGACACGTACTACTGGTCATTTGGAGGTTGTGAACCACCGACTGTTAATTAGTCATTGAGTTTGAAGACCAGATTTTGTGTGCAGAGCACAAAGTTGGCACCAAATAAATATATAATAGTAAAAGTGAAGACTTGGAGTTCTCAGTTGCTGCTCGTGTGGGGTCTCTTGAGCAAAGCCAGTAGGCGTTTCCAAATTTCTGCTAGCGTGTCGAAATAAAAAGACACATTAGAGGGTTTTTTCCTCGAATGGAATGGGGGGAGTGGGGCGAAGATGAGGAATGCTGAAGGCACGGTGACCCTGGTGATTACACCTCATATTATTGCTCTTGTCATCTGTTTTCACTGGCCGTTGGGACGTTTGCCATGGAAACAGGCCAGTTGCTGGTGACCTTGCTGTCCCGCGCATTTCCTGGTGCGCCGGTGATGAAGGCAAACCTCAGACGAGGTAGAGGAGCCCCGTGATGAGGCAGCTTCTCCATTTCAGCCCCGAGTCCTCGGCCCCCCTGCCCCGCCAGGCCCCACCAGCCTGATTAGCCCTACCTCTTCTAAGTTTTATGACGGAGCTGCTAAATTCTATGATTACTCAAATTGGCCGGTGGGAGCCATGTAAGGGTACATCAGGAGGCCCTTGCCTAACATCCTGTTTGGTGGTCTTGATGAGAGAAGACTTGAGGTAATTTTTGCGTTGTGATCCTCAGTGGTAAACTGTGACTATTGGAGACAGGCCTTCGGGTCAGACCATGAATACAGAAAAAACAAGGAAAAAAAACACACCTCTAAGATGATGCTAGTGCTCCTATAGGACTCTAGCACCAAGCTAGACACAGATGTCAGGAGGCCACTGGTCAGACCACCCGACACACACACACACTGCCTAGCCTGCTGCTCCCATTTACACTTAGTGACGGATCCAGAGTCCTCAGAAGGACTAGAGTGATGTTTTCCCTCTCAAAACCCACCCTGCCTACTGTAGATTAGGATGTATGCGGTTGATTCATATTCCTAAAGATGTTGGTGGTCAATGCTACATGGTCCATCTCCCGAAGGCCTGACCAATGGGAGTGCTGACATAGCTCCATCTATCTAAAGCGCAGAGAGAATCATCCTAAATGGACCATTTTCTGTTGGGTATTTTAAGAATTTTATTCCATTGTTTTCAGATTCAATTTTTTTTTTATGAAAATAGACTCAGTATTACAAAAACAGTTTAGAGACAAACATGATTTCATGAAAATGTAATTAATTAATAAAAATAAACAAAATGCATTTCATTTTTTTTTTTTTTTTTAGAACTGCTCTGAAGGCCTCAAAGGCCCTGAGGGTTCCCTTTTCTGGCGCTTTATGACATGTCAAAGCTAGCAGATGGAGTGTTCACGATAACTGCTGGCCTCCTTGCTCCGCTAGCTTCCTCCCATCATTGGTGCTGCTGTTGTTTTTGGCCAGTGTTCCCTCAGTCAGTTTCGAATGCTCTGTGTTCAGTGATGTCAGAGATTTGCAGTTCAGTGTTTTTTGAAGCTGCCCAGCTAGCTCCCGCCTGATTAGCCGTGCCTCTTCTGAGGTCTGGAGCTAAATTGTATGATTGCTCAAATTGGCCCGTGGGAGCCCACAAGCCCCGGGTGTCCGTACCATGCAGAAGTGGGGAGGTCCTACCAGGGTTCGTGAGGAGGCCCCTTTACTCAGCGCTGTGTTTGATGATCTTGGCCAGAGATCGTGAGCGACGGGGTAATTTCTGGGATGATGTTTCTCTAGGACTGGAGTGTGGAAGCTGCTTGGACAGCTGGCCTGCTACCTAACAGAGAGCAGATCGTCTTTCTACAATAAGATCAAGAGTTTTGACTTTAGATGTGGCAGGAATTTATCAATCAGTCCGTGTTCTCATTCTGCTTATGGACCAGGTCAGCAGAATAGTTTTGAAAATCAAATAATTAAAATTCTGGAATTTGCAAAAATGTAACCCCTTAAAGAACATTGTGGTCTGTAAAATGTAGAAGAAATCTTCCAACTATTTTCAGTCACTTTTAAAACCACTTTAAGACCTTTGGACAGAAAGGTCAGTGTGTGTGTGTGTGTGTGTGTGTGTGTGTGTGTGTGTGTGTGTGTGTGAGTTTCCCCCCTTTCACTAAAGTGTAAAGAGGCTTCTGAACAAACTCATGGAGTTTAGAGCAAAATAATTAACTAATGATTGTTTGATGAATTTGCATACATTTTTCGGATAGAAAACTTTGTGTTAAAGTTCTCAGTAAGTACTTTGGGTAAGACCATTTGACAGAAGTCCTCAAAGGTGGACCTTAAGTGGGTGCATGTGCAGTACAAACTGCAAAGTACTAAGTTACAAACTTATATTCACACACACACACTCATACACACACACACACACACACACACACACACACACAAACAGGTTAGCCTGTTAGCTAGTACTGTAAAATTGCAAACAAACAATATCTACCACAAACTGAAAATGATGCAAACAACTGGCTAATGAGGCCTGTTTGGGGTTACGACAGTAAAATTAGACTCTTTGCCTTTGTTGCTGGACAATTTTTCTGAGGGATACTTTCAGAATACAAGTCATATTGCTAGGGAATCACTTATTATTGCCCTGTGTTAGAAGCAATAGAAGTCCACAGGGAAGTGAAGTGTATTCCCATTCATGTGTTAAAAAGTAACAAAATCTTTTTTACTTTTTGGTATCATTTGAACATATTTTATTGTATTAAACAATAGAAATCTTTATTTAAAAAATTGCCCTAAAATCTTACGAGTGACTAACTGTAGACAAAAACTTGGAAAAATGTGCTCCCCCATCCAGCACCACATGCTTCAGTTTGCATTCAGAGAACGGTACAATTTCCAGGAGAATTTAATTAAAGGCTCATTATATAATACAGACGTGATTGACAGAGTCGGTGTTAAGCAGACGCTCAGCCTGTAATAAGAGCATAGATGCATTTCGCAGCCGCTCAGAATGTTTGTGTGTTCCGTACACAAAGGATGCAGTGCTCGGCGATGTGGGTCCTCGTGGGGAACGATCTGAACCAGCAGGCGGTTTGTAATTACAGGGTGTTGCTTGCAACAGCATCCAGAGCACTACATCAACACGGCCCAAGATTCTTCTCATCACTGAGATGTTCCCAAGGAGCATGAAGAGCTTGATGGAGAACAGGAATGGCCTCATGTGCAGCGGGTAAGATAAGGATTAATAATAATAATAATAATAATAATAATAATAATAATAATAATAATAACTAGAGAAAATACAAAGTGTGCAATTGCATGGTAGCTATATAACCGGTGTTTTGAGACACCCAGAAATAGGGTGCCTCAAAAAGGTCAAAAAAAGGTTTGTGTTAAAAATATCTACTCGCAGCATTGATTCGAACTGGCACCTCTTCTGAGTCTCTTCATTCAATATCCAGAGCTCTACCACTGCACCACAGGGAGCATCCGCTCGCTGGCTCTTACCAAGCCATTTGTGACTGAGGACGGCTGAGCGTAGCTCTCGCCCCGACGCACATTTTTAAGGTGTGCTCTCAGGCCGCTCAGATAAAAACTTCGTTAATAAAAACGATGTTCAGTGGGGAGTGATCACGCTGTGCCATGTCCTCCTGAATCCAACAACCATACCTTTTGTTTAGTGCACATTCAGAGACAGGTTGTTGGCTCTGCACCAATCCCGCACCTGATCTCTGTATGCCACCTCATGGTTGCTGCCCGACGAACCCACCTCAGTCGCATCATCGGCGAACTTGATTATGTGGTTTGAGCATGAAAAGCAGAGGGCTGGGCACACAGTCCGGGCAGCCCCTGTGCTCAGCATGGTGCTGCTGGAGATGCGGCTCCCTATCCTGACTGAGAATGCAGTTAGAGAGAGAGGCGTTTAGACCCAGCAGACTCAGCTTCCCAGTCAGATGCTGAGTTATGATGGTATCAAACTAAAGCCTGTGAACAGCTTTCTCATGTGAGTGTCCTTTTCGCCCAGGTGGTTGAGGGCCAGGTGAAGGGCGGTGGTGATCGCAGGGTGTCCAGTGAGGGGGCAGCTGGGATTTGATGTGCTTTATGATGAGACTCTTGAAGCACTTCATGATAATGTGATGGGATGATAGTCAGAGAGACAAGACAACTTTTGCACAGGGATGATGGTGGTGGCTTTATCAGAGAGATATTGGAGACATTGAAGTCTGCACATCCTCTGAGCACACAACCAGGAATGTCGTCTGCTCCAACAGAGAATAGCGTTTTTCTCAAATCAGCCATGGTCACACAGAGCACCTGGTCATTGGTGTGGGGCGGTTTGCCTTGCTGCCATGTCAGTTTGTGCTTTAAACCGTGCGTATGAGTGATTCAGCACACCTGAAAGGAATGCCTCACCATAACAGGCAACTGTAGATGTCCTGTGGGTTGTGATGGCCTGGATGCCCTGCCATGTCCTCTCTTGGGTTGTCAGCAGTGTGCACACCTCTACAGTCATCCACGGCTTCTGGTTGGGGTGTGTGGTGATGGTCGTGGACATACTAATATCACTGATGCACTTACCAGTCACTGAGGTTGCGTACTCCTCCAGGTTGGTGGATTGCAGCCTCCCTAGTTAATGGAAGTTTGGACACAGAGAGGCCACTGCGAAATTCTCCACGGTGGAAGAACTCTAGATGTTCTAGATATTAAGAACTTTAAGGATGTAGTATCCTCATAACATTACCTGGTGCTTTGGAGTTTGTACCTCACTCTTATTCAGCTGATAGCTAGAACATGGGGGACTGTAAAATTAAGTGTTTTGTTAATAATGATCACATTATAACACAGAGACCCAAAACGTCAGCTGGAACTGGTTAAGGAAAGTCAAGTCGGGTCTCCAAGAGAGAAACTGGCACAACTTTGATTCCTTGGGGGAAAATGGGGGGGTGGACGGGGGATGGGGACGGGGGGTGGGGACAGCAAACCTTCTGCCCCATTCTCACTTCAAGCCCCCCTCCCCCCAAACACACACCCTTAAACGCCCCTTCCACTCCTCAACACCCCCTCCCATCCTGGCTGTGGGGGGCTCGAGGCGGGTGCGAGAGCCGTCCCTGTTTGAAGTTGCCGAAATGGTGTTTTTGACACCGTCACCAGGGAAACCCTAATTGGCGCTTTACTGCGGACTTTACTGCGGACGCTTTACTGTGTGTCGGTGGGCTTCCCCACTGTCAGGACTGGGGTCAAACGTCACACAGAACAGAGTAAATAATAACAATATTTAATAGATAATAAAAATAACAAAAAGTAAATAATACAAATCTTAAAAATAAAAAATGAAAAGAATATTATTAAGAGTGTTTTCTATCTACCTGTCTGTCTATGTATGTATGTATGTATCTATATATCCCGAATGGGTGAGTCTCATCAACCGAAATACAGCAGCACACCTCTAAATAAATCACTATATCATTAGAAGTGCCATAAAAACGTATTACATTATATATAAGACTTTTACACTTGAAATAAATACTATAAATACGTCTTGCTAAAAAAAACTGTATAGAAAATACATGGACTTTTACGAGGGTTCAAAGTAAGAGTTCTGATGACTGTGATGATTGTGTTTTTTGCAGAATAATGGGTGTTTAGAGTACTGTAAGGTATTTATATCGTCATTATTATTTTGGCTGAATATGGAATATGAAAACAACTGCTATCCCACCCAGCAGCCCTGGAGGCGTCGGCCACACGTACCTCACCCCGCGAGCCACTGCCTCCTTCCTTCCTCCTCACACTGGGTGATGCTGGTACCTTGAGTCAGAGGAAGGGCTGGCGGAGGAGGCAGTTTTCAGTGAGCTGCAGCCCATAGAGAGTTAATGTGGCGTGGCCGAGAGCTGGAGGCCACAACCCTCATTCTGTCAGAGGCCACGCCGCGTGAGTGTCCCCGTTTTTCAGTGTCGTCTTATCGGTGGGATCGGCCGGGCCGGACCACTGAGCTCTAAAACAGCGTCACGTTCTGCCTTGCCTTTGCTGGCCATCCTCCACTGCCACGCTCTCGCCTTATCGGCCGCGCGGAATGAGCAGACCACTCTTCCCAGTGACCTAATGGACTGTTTCTTCACGACTTTTTCAGCTTTTCATTTGGTTCACAGGCATTTTCTCAACCTCAACATTTCAGCAAATGATGATTTAACTGTGGTATCTCGGCACAGTGTTACTTTCCTTACATCTGCTTAACCTCAGCTCCGAGGACTCGATGGTTGATCCACAGTTCAGCTCCTCAGTCCTGAATGGATACCAAATAATTTAGAGTGTATACTGAATAATTCATAGTGGATATGGAATAATTCATAGTAGGTACTGAATCATTCACAGTAGGTACTGAATCATTCACAGTACGTACTGAATCATTCACAGTAGATACTGAATCATTCACAGTGTATTCTGAATGTTTCATAGTGGATACAAAATAATTCATAGATGTTGAATAATTCACAGTAGATACAGAATGAGTCATAAAGAATACTGAATAACCTATAGTGGACACTGAATAATTCATAGTTGATTCTACATAAGTCATAGCAGTTGCTGAATTATGTATAGTAGATAAAGGATCATTCCTGGTAGTTACTGAATAATTAATAGTGGACTGATGTCAGATGTTATTGAGTTTAAGAGCAGAAATGTAATGTCACAGAGTGTAGAACAGAAATGCAGTCGTGTCCTGTGGACTGAGCCCCTGCTGTGAGGAGGAGTCAAAAGGGGAGTCCAGAGGTGGACCCAACCCCGGGCAGGCCGGTCCTTTCCCAACAGAACACATGTAATGCAATACCTGCAGGCGTGCAGAACAGTGCTTTGAACTTGATTTAGTACCCGGGTCAGCGGCAGCCAGGTTCAGGCCCCCCGCCGCCGGAGCCAGCGCCCTGGGGACAGGCGTTTGAGTGCTGAGAAAAGTCAGGACTGGATGTCCCCCTCATCAGTTTCCACAAAGTGATACGGGGTTGTCTTACCGGACGCCCCGCAGAGATCACTGGAGGCTGGGACACAGAACACTGCGTCATTATGTCTGCTATCAGGGCCTGCTTTATTAGCTTTATTAAAGTTCCAATCAGGACTTGCTGAAACAGCGCCGCAGCCTCCCCAGGACATAGCTTAGGGATCACTAAAGCAGATCCCTGCAGACGTTACTGCAGGGTTAATGCCTCTTAATGGAAACAATGTTGCAGTGGCAGCAAAGTAAGCACCCACACAAGTGTTGCCGCCCGATGTTCAAAGAGATAAGTGCTTACCCTCAGAAAGTAGTGGTCGTTTGACCACTAAAGTAAACAAAAGTGAAGCCCGGTGCTCTCAACTCCTAAAAATACTCTAATCTGCCTCAGTACCCCAGTCTGACTTTTATTTTCAGACATTTTCTCAGTATGGCGTCATTGATCTTAGCGAAGAGTGACTGATTAGCTGATTAGTGTCTGATTAGCAGGGCCATAAGAACAAACATTTCGATGAGGCCTGCTTGGCAGAAATGTGATCTATTTTACACAACTGATGGACCAACTACCCCTAAAAATGTGTCCCAAGCCAAAAGCGTTTAAACATCACTTCAGTACTTGTTTTTGATCCAGTGTTTAAACTGAGCAAGCAACAAGTGCACATTAATACAGTTAACTACAGATTCTGTTGCCATAATGACTTCTGCAACTGCAAGCGGCTTTTGAACAGTGATTTAGCTAGCACTGTGTTGAGAAGGCTAAACAACAAAACGGTTTGCATTTTACCACAGTAATCCCTGACATTCCCCTAATGAACAGATTTGTATCACGTTTGCAAATAAAATGGTATTAATTTGTTATTAATATGTTAGAATCAGTCATGTCACTGTTGATTCTTGGGAAGCTGACTAGGTAGTCTTGGTACACTGACGAGGTAGTCTTCAGGTACTACTTGTGTAGTCCTTCGACAGTGATGTAAACCGAATTTTGGTGTTAGTCAAAACACACACTAGTCTAAGTCACTTACCGATCCTAACACAGTTGTAAAATCATAAAAAACACGACTGAGCCACAGAAAAAGGAAATGGAAAACTCCCTCACTCATATGCCGCATTACTGCCTATTCTTCCGCTGCACACAACCAAACTAGTCCACCCACGTAGTCCGTAAGTACGAGGGTAGCGGTGTAAGCTGAGTGGGAGTGAACATTGTAAACTCGAAAGGCCGTGTGTCGAGACTGTTGTAACCCGAGGACCCCCTGTATACTGATTGGACAGTCTTGAGATGCTGAGTGGGGTAGTGTTGTGAGGCCAGTTGTGGTGCTGCCTGGGTAGTCTTCAGGTATTGATTAGGTAGTCTTATGGTGATGTATGGAGTATTCTTGAGAGGACTGAGTAGCCTTGCTGGTTGGAATATTCTTGGAATGCTGTGTGTGGTAGACTTGTGCTGCTGAATTAATCTGCTGGATCCATGCCAGCAGCACAGCAAATGGTAAATTGCTGAAATACAGCCTTTGTATGGTGTTTATTTGGTGTTCCTATGTGATGTTGAAAAGAAGTTGTTATAATTTAAAAACGTGGAGAACCTGCAGAGGGAGGGGCTCTGGAGAGCGGCTGAGTGGCGGCGCGCCGAGAGAAAGAGCATCAAACGACAAGCGTGTAGGAGAACAAACACCGGTTCTAGACTGTTTTACACCGTTTATATTTACTGAAATCAGAGTTTACTGATACACT
>JBBPCX010071036.1:0-10260 GCA_037974365.1 Hydrocynus forskahlii
GAGAACAGAAGGGAAAACTAATACACAGGGGACTGGGACCGGGACAGACGTGACGAGGGCGAGGTGACCGTTACAGTCTTGTTTTTTGTTTTTTTTAAACGTGTCCACACAAGTACGTTTTCAAAAATATCTCAGTCCACACGCAGTTGCAAAAAACACTGTAATTACCTGGACGTCTTTACCAGACTGTCTGTGTTGAATATAACAGCATCCGAAGTGACTCTGACATCTCTGTCCTTCATACTGGAGGGACAGAAACTCCTCCTGAGTAGAAACAGGCCAGAATTCATAACGAGGTTGAGAGCAGTAGGACTCCATAAACGTCGGGACTGTAGATGAAAACCTGATGTAAACACGGCGCGTACTGTGATGTCATATGAGTGGTGCACAGTCTGACGCCAAACGGTCCATTTTTCTAAATCTTCGTTTTTCTCGCCCACGCGTTAAACACAGAAACGGAGCATTCAGATATTGCCACTTTGGCCAGAGGTTTTAAAAACCTTTGTTTTCACACTGAACCAAAACACGTTTACGTGTGGATGAAAGGACAAAACACACAGAGGACATGTGGACATGGCCTCAGAGAAACCAGTACTAGCTTTCAGAGGTTAGACTGAAATGTGACGGCGTTTGGAGATGCAGTCAGTCACGTTTTTGTTGAAAGTGCTCCGCTGACTTCTGGAGATGTTTCCTTAGTTTGGACAACTTTCGCTCCTCATTTGAAAGAAAGAAACCATGTTCCACATTCTGTTCTTCCGGATTAGCACCTGTGGTATGAAACTGTTCAATAGACTTCCAGAACCAGAGAGAAAGCTTCAATACCGTTTACCAGACAGTGGAAGAGAGAGGAGTCTGTGTAATATGTGTGAACAGTCTCTCACATGACGATCGTGCTGCTCCATTTAAATGATTTCACTTCTCAAGATCATTTGTTGTCTTAAAGAGAACGATAGTGTTTTTATTTTCCTCCCAAGATGCCGGTGAACAGAGCTGCACTCCTGAAGCGGAAATCTTCTCAATTCTATATACAAACCACCATGTTTTATTGATGGTTTCCACTTCATATAACAAAGTGGTAGATTTCCCCACAAAGTAAGAGTCGCTGTGTGAAAGCGGATAAATAATAGATGAGTGTTTGGTTTGATCAGAAGCGTGAAAAAGGAAAACAGTGCAGTAGTAGCGGCAACACCGCACACGCATGCGTGAGGTCCGCGGGGGGGTTTTGGCGCTGTGTTTGTTTACAAAATGCAATGATGTTTTACTGTATGTGTCTGAGAACTGAGATGCCGGTTAAACGAGCAAATCTTTGGAAGTTCAGCCCCCCAGAAAGCCCAGCTGAGAACAATCAAACATCTAAAGCTCTTCATGTGTGGTGACACTCTCATGCAGTTTTTCCAACACATGCTTTCTGCTCTTTGGTCATGCGTAATTAAAGATTTTCCTTGGAAAACAACAGGTTTTATGGTACAAATAACGGTCAATTCTGTAAAATATGTGAATGAGTTATTAAAAATGACGTCACTCTCGTTTGATGGTCCTTCGAGACAAATTTCTCCGTTTTCATCAGGGCCTTTTATTCGCCGTCTGTCAGCTCGCATGTCGTCCTCATGTGTCTTCACCGCAATTTCCCTTCGCTCTAAATCATCCCTGAAACAACTCTGGACGTCCAGCACTGGGCAGGTTTCCGATCCGGACACCAGCTGGGATTTCAGTCAACGCTGAAGAGAGGCGGGAAAATGTAACAATGAATTAGTGGATTAATTAACAGATAATTAACTGGACTGATACTTACTTTTGTAAGTGAATTATTTACACTTTTTAAGCAATTTCCTCTGGGATAAATAAAGTTTTCTGGTTCTGATTCTGATTCCGATAAGAGTAAACAAACCGGTCGGTTCATCATCAGAGCAGACAGAGATCAAAAGGAGAACACGAGGAAGAATTGCCGAGAAGAACTGAGACTCCAAAACATGAAACCTGCGAAGAACATGAGAAAGAACCATTGTGAGGAACCAATACTCTAAAAGAGAAAATCTTTTAAGAGCATGAGGAAGAACCATAGAGAGAACCGAGACTCGAAAGGAGAAACCTTCTTAAAGCATTAGGAAGAACCATTGAGAGGAATCAAGTCTCCAAAACTGGAAACCTTCTAAGCCATGAGGAAGAACAACTGAGAAGAAATAAAAATCTAAGTGAGACTCTCCATTAGATTATTAAAAACAAGAACCTCTGAGACAAGCCAAGACTCCAAAAGAAGAAACCTTTTAAATGCACACAGATTAACAGCTGAGAAGAACAAAGACACAAAGGAGAAACATACTGAAAGCATGAGGAAGAAGCACTGAGAGGAACCAAGACTTTAGAGTAGAAAGTTCAAGAACAGAGGAGGCAACCTAAAGAGGAACCCAGAATTTCTAAAGGAAGAAATGTTGTAAGAGCATTAGGAAGAACCACTGAGGAATTCTAGATGTTCTACATCATTCTGGCCTCCTCTAACACCAAGTTCTCCTGGGTTCAGAGATCTTGTGTTTTTCTGTTTGTTTCTAAAACTTCTAAAAGCTTCTTTATGTTCATTTGCATGTGACACTGTTTTTAAACCCCAGTGGTGGTTTTTATTATTACATGTTTTTAAATCAAAGTAACTTTGGTTCTACGTGACACAGGAACACCAAACAAAGCTCAGCATGGTGTCTGACACCTCGAGCACCAACACAAACCAGGGAAACTTCCATATGAGGAATGATTTTGACGTATGACGACAATTAACTGTTGTTTTGTTACAGCATATGCTGCTTGCGTTGTAAAAATTAAGGGCTAAGGCCTTATTGTGAGGCTATCTGCAATGAGATATAAGGAAAATATTGGAAATATAAAGAATTCTCTCCATTTCTATATATCTGCAAACAGTCTGGCTTAATGGTGGGGGAAACACTGATTCCATGCTAGTGTAGATGCATGCGTGGACTGATGCTGTAGTCCAATTAAATGCTAAATTATGGGAGTAGGGGTGCAGACAGATGAATAGGAGTCACTACGGAACACAGTGTACTTAAAATGTGCTTAACCCTCCTTTAATTTACCCCTGAAAATACCCCAAACCCCTTCATTTGAATTAAGTGGGCGTTCATTAGTGAAACCGACCCCTTACTTTTACCTGAAAATTAGATTTAAGGCGTGGGTGTGAAAGCCCTTAATCTTAAATTTAAGGCGTTAATTCAGGAGGTTCTATTATTTAAGGGGCAATTTTGAAAATGTAAGAGGAAAATTCAGTAGTTTTACCCCTTAATCAGCCTTAAACTTTTCGCTTTTTCCTTAATTTTCCTTCATTTCCTGTATGGGACATTAAGGTGAAAATTGAAGTCATGTTGAGGGGTAATTTTAAGGCATTTGGTTTTGTAGTGACTATTTATGTGCCGTACCATATGTTTTTGCCTTCAGGTCTGGTAATTGTTGAAGTTAAATGTGTCTTGGACTGTTCCACTATGGTTCTTCTCCAGCCTCCAGGAGCAGAGATGGTCACCCCTGGACCAGAACATGGGAAAAGTGGCCTTAAGCCGCTTGTGAAGGAGTTTGAGCTCTACAGGAGCCAGGCAGTCTGGATGGAGCTGTGGTTGAGTGACACGTTAATCAGTGGATGAAGGAACCAGAGGTTTCAAGGTGGACGTCCACTCCAGCCCTAATCCCTCATTGTCCTGCGGCATCCCAGAGGGGTCGGGCTGCGGCAAATATGCAGCTCTAGGAGGGCCATTGTGAGGAAGCGGATGTGGACCTCATTTTTAAAGCTCACAAAGAGCTGCGCTGTGTCCCTCACACACACTTCTACAAGCATGTGGGAGTTTACATCCTTTCCCATTCATTTTAAACCAGATCAGGTTTTATTGGGCTCACACACACACACACACACACACACACACACATAGTCAAAGGCCTTTTACAACCGTCTGGTTCCATAAGACAGAATTTATGTACACAGGAATAGAGAGAAGAATGAAATGTAAAAATGAAAAGAAGTGAAAGAGTACGAGGTGCAGATGTGTGTGCAGATGTGGAACTGAGATGTGGGGCACACTGGAGAAGCTAACGATAAAATAAATAATAATGAATTGATACAGGATGTGTCGACAGGAATGTGTGGATGAAAGTCTGTGTGTAAACAGACCTGCAGGTGTTGCTCTGGTCTGGTGTCTGGATGAAGCTACACGTGGAAAACAAACATCCTGGTTTTGGTTCTGAAGTTCAGCCTAATGAGGGTCATCCCTCGAAAACCCACCCCAGAGTCCTGCAGCCTCTTCTAACGTCCAGGACATAATCAGTAACGATAACAGTAACAGAAACCAGCCAAAGACTGTCATTACTTAATGTTTGTTTAGTGTCGGGAAGATATTCTGTTCAGTTTAGTCCAGGCTGAGCAGCGTGGTCTAACGCAGAACCTTCGTCAGAATAACGACGGAGAAAATGACCGGTCAGTGTGTCATTGTGGAACTTTAGAATCACTGGGTTCCTCCAGCAGTGTCTCAAAGAAGCAAAGAATTACACTTGCATTAAATGTACAAAGATTTATTTTTCTTAATCAGTGGTACTAACAGGTAACAGCCTCTACTTCTCTGGAATTGTGTTGAAACATTGCTGTGAGGATTTGATTGCATGAGAGTGTTAGTGAGGTCAGGTACTGATGCTGGAACATTGCTGTGAGGATTTGATTGCATGAGAGCATTAGTGAGGTCAGGTACTGATGTTGGAACATTGCTGTAAGGATTTGATTGCTTTATTGAGGTCAGGTACTGATGTTGGAGCATTGCTGTGAGGATTTGATTGTATGAGAGCATGGTGGCATAGTGGTTAGAGAGAACTGTGATCAGAAGGTCATTGGTTTTACCCCCAGGTCTGCTATTGGTATCACTGAACAGTTCTAGATCCTAAAGGCTCTGGATGGAGCTCCATCGCTCCAGAGACTCCACAGACCAACACTGGGGGTTTTATACCCTCTAACCCATTGACACAATGTGTGGCCCATTCTGTTGGTCAGAACTTTTCTATGGCGATATAAGCTCTATACGCTGTGTGTGAACACCTGCATCAGTGATAAAGTAACTCATTAGCAGGACTCTGTGTGGAAACTGGACCTTCAGCCGAACAATCATCCTGATTTTTGGTGATTTTCTGCTCACTTCCACCCAATAACTCCAACATTCCCAAACACACACCAGCACCAACAGTGGGAGGGTGAAGGTGAGCAGGTTCTTCCTCCAAGACGTGTGAAGCTCCACCATATCTTCTCAAACTGAAACACCTCTGGACAGTCTGGAGCTTAAACATGCTTGGAGGAGAACATTAACCTCCAGTTCTGTTGTGTCAACTGTCTCACTTATGCCTGCTAGCATCATTTTCAAGTTTTAATTGTTTTCTAGATAAGTTGCGTTGTTTTTATATCTAGTTTTGAATGTGCTGTTATACTTGCATTAAATGTCCAAAGATTTATTCTTCTAATGGGTGGGAGCCAGTAACAGCCTCTACTTTTCCCAATTTTCTTCACAATTTTTGGTGATTTTCCAGTTCCACCCAATAGCTCCAACATTCGCAGTCACACACCAGCACCAGTTTGGAGCTTCACCATGCTTGGAGGAGAACACTGACCTCCAGTTCTGCCTCACTTATGCTTGCTAGCATCATGTTGAATAATGGGGGGTCAAGATAGACTGAACTTGCAGTCTCCTGTTCTGCCAAATAAAAGTCTTACAAAATACAATGTCTTAATTGTTTTCTAGACAAGCGGTTTTGTTTTAATATCTAGTTTTGTTTTATTGAGTCAGAATCAGAATCAATCCTGGAGGGAATTGCTTACATGCACAGACACACAGAGACACAAAGACAAGCACAATATAAAATACAAGTCAAAAGCCAAAAACACTGTTCAGCTCTAATAAGACTATACTATGCACACATAATGGTGTGGTCAGTAAGAGAGGTGGATATAAATACTATAGATAAATAAACAAATTACTTAAATAACACAGTGGTTCGAAGTTTTTCTCTATAGTGAGTCTTTTATTGCACATTTAGAGACAAAAGTACTGATACTGCACATGATAATACTATTGCACATAATAAAAAAGATATAGCACATAATGATAATGATGTAGCACAGAAAAAGAAACTGCACATCTGGGTAGCAGCAGGTTTTTGAACAGGAATGCGGGAACAAAAGATGTGCCGGAGCGTCGATAAGTTTTGTTTCTGAGCAGTCGTTTGATTTTCGGCCTGATTTTCAGTGAGATTTTGAGACTCTGCCTCATTTAGAGAGAATTAAAATGAGCTCTTTAGAGCACTAATCATCCAACCTCACAGTAATGATAAACACAAACACCCTCACTCATATTAACCCTCACACCTTTTTCACGGACCCTCTCAGTTTTACCCAGAGAAACAAAAAGAAAACGCAAATAAATCTACATATAATTTACAGCTAATTTTCTTTCTTTCTGTTCCTTGGTGTCGTTCCTGCCAGGAAACTCATTAATATTAATCTGTTGTGTCTCATCTCTTCCTCTCAGGTTGGGAGCTGTTTATTTTGGGATGTTTCAATGTTGCGCTGTAGATCAGACAGGAGTGCAGCAAAGCAGATGTCCACCACACACTCGCCAGTCTCTAATTTCTCAAATCTAAAAGCCTGAATTATGGAACGTTCCTGAAAGACTCATGGAAAGCTGTGGCCTTGTTTCTACCCAGTTTTCTGGGATTGATCTCCTCAGATTTTTGGGATTTTGTTCAATTCCATTCAATAGCTCAAAATTCTCCAATCACACACCAACACCAACGCTGCTCCATCCAAGACATGTGAAGCTCAACCACATCTGCTAAAACTGTGGCACTGGACGACATGGAGCTTCAACACACTTGGAGGAGAACACTAACCACCAATTCCAGCCAGCATCACACTGATGGGGGAGCGGGAGGACCATCATACCCAACAAGACAGGTAAAGCCCATCTCTAATTTACAAGCTGAATTATGGATGGTTTCTGAAAGAGAACCATCATCTTACTAAACTGACTTTATTATCTCATTCTCACCCCTTACTGAACTTACTTTGTCTCATTCTCATCCCTTACTAAACAGACTTTATTATCTCATCTCTTGCTGAACTTACTTTATCATCTCATTCTCAACCTGTACTAAATTGACTTTATAATCCAATCTCATTCTCACACCTTCCTAAAATTACTTTGTCTCATTCTCACTTCTTACTAAAGGGACTTTATAATCTTTATCAAAGTCGGTTTAGAAAAAAACATTTCACACTAAATCCCTTGTGGATAATCTCAGCCACTGAATTGTGAAGAAATTTGAAAAAAAGTGAAATTTCTCTTTAAAGTCTGGCCTGACAATCTACCAATCATGTTTAGTCAAGTTGTGTAAATTGTTAAAGCAATAAATTAAATTTGTGACATAAAATCCAACAATCTGCAAGGCATTAAAGCCCCTCATACTCTGCCCGTTTTTAAAGCTATTTTACAGATTTTCATAAATCCCCCCCAAAAAACTGAAGTGTGGTCAGATCTACCGTCCTCCAGCGTTCAGTTCCAGCCACACTTGCTAAAAATAATGAACCCCATCAGGTTTTGATCATCTGACAGTTCAAACTGCTGTAAAAGCATATTGACTCTTCTTTGGGCTGAAAGTGGTTTTGACTGGTCCCAGGACAGTACGATCCCACCAGAGGGATTTAAACACATCATTAGACAGTTCAAACGCTGATGAAGCTAACAGCTTTAGTTCCACTTTTCCATGAGATGTCTTTGTTGCTGAGCTATAATCTTTTTAATGCTGTGTTCGAATTCACATTTTTGTGAATATGAAGTGCTGTAGTCGGGAAGTAGGAGGGGGGTGGCAGGAATCCCGAAGTGCGGTGGTTATGGTGGTGGTTTAATAACGGGGACCCACAGATATGATAATTAATAAATAAACAAACAGCTCCAACTTTATCATTAATGCTGCCTCAGGAGACTTACCGCAAAACATCTTAATCTCACCACATAATTATAATAATAATACATTTTATTTATATAGCACTTTACATTTTACAAGAAAATCTCAAAGTGCACATAATCTCAGAATAACTTTTTGTCATACAGAAACAATGTAAACAAACACAGTTAAGGACATTCGACTGCTGTTTATGCCCTTACATAGCCGTAACACCTTGTTTATATGTAACAAATTATTATCTCATTCCTATACTTACTGAACGGTGTCTCTGACTAAATTATCTCGATCCCAAGCTTTACTACAAAACAGGCATTACCTTACTCATTCTCACATTTTAGTAATTCAAGACCATGGCTTAATAAGGTATTAAAATGAGATCATTACATCACAGCCAGTCCTTAATTATCGTGTTCCCACAAGTTTTGTGTTTTTAAGAAATGTGAGATAGGGGGCTCTGGATAATTCCTAATACTGTCATAGTTTACAGCGGCAATATAATCTTCTAGATTTTATCGTTTGATCCAGACACAGGAAGAAAAGATTTCGTCTCTAGACACACAATTGTGTGTGTGTGTGTGTGTGTGTGTGTGTGTGTACAACTTGCTACAACCTGCTTAAACTTTGGTTCTGCAGTCTAGATTATATCTAGAACTGACGGAACTTGATTCACTCACACTTTGACTCTACAGTCAGTGCTTATCTCGAACTGACTGTTTGCTAATGCTGTAATGTATATTTCGATGTTTATATTCAAACTGTAAACTGATCAAAGCTTATATATTTTCTCTGGATTTTATGAAACAAAAGTCTCTTGTGTTTAATATTTCTCCATCTGTGTGTTGCTCATGTCCGTTTGCACACGGTTCACAGCCTTAAAGTTCCTCTGGAGACCCGAGCAGGGTTCCTGGAGCCGGCACAGTGCAGGAATGTCTCCGGGTGTGAGTCGAGTGCCGATGTGTGTGTGAGGCAGGGGGACGTGGTGTTGGGGGGAAGTTCCCCTGGAGAACATTATTTTTGGCCCCCTGTTGAGATAAGGCTGTCCAGTCTCTTCTTCACTGCTGTACAGCGACCCGGCGTCTCTGATCCAGCGGCCGCGGCGCCAGATACCACCAACAAAACGATACTCTGTGTGTGTGTGTGTGTGTGTGTGTGTGTGTGTGAGATGCTGTCAGACGTCCAGTTTAAAGTTAAAGGAGTTTGGCAGCCACCCACCCACTGACCCGCCCAAATCTTTCACCAAACGCAGCCGATTAGTGCTGTTAGTGCTGGAGGAACACTGTAAAAAATATCAGAGGTCAGATAAACCGTAAACTTTAAAGGGCCCATACGCCACATTTTTCACATTTTATTCCCCCGAACTCCACTTAAAACACCTGAGTGGTTTTATGAACCAAAAACAGTCATAAATCATTTCTATAAAGCCATTTTCTAGCTTCTCTTCATCCCTGCGAATTGAACAGACTGTTTTTGCGGCTTTGCCTTCAAGACTGATCCACATTCATGAGCTCTTCACAGGCGGTGATCAGTATACTGGTGGTGCTGAATGCTGAGTGGTTGGAACTCCTTTATCTAGGCTCCTTGTATTTTTAGACACTTTGCAGCCTGTCAGTAAAACATTTGCTCTCATTTCTTGTTCTCATCTCCTCAGTGTGACAAAGATCAGACAGTATTCTTCTTGCACTAACAAGGAGATTCAAAGCAAAGTATAAAGAAATGAAGGGTGGCTCCTTCAAGATTCCTGCACAGTATATAAAACACAGAGAAACACAAATACTGGAAACAAACACAGACTTCAAGATATTAAAGTTATATACATCAGTTATTAAAAAAAATGTGTGTCACGGTGGTTTAATTAAAAATAATCAGCCCATGAACACGGATACTATTCAACTTCAGCCCTCCTTTCCCATAAACGTCTTGGTAAGAGCCAGTGGTAAAATGCTAAAACACCGGGCCCTGAATGAAGAGAATCAGAAGAGGCACAGGTTCGAATCTGCGTAGCGACTTTAGATTTTTTCAAATCGACTTATCTGTCAACATTGAGCAACTTTTAATAAAGTTCTCTGTAACATTGACAGTCAACATGGCAATTAAACAAAACAAAACAAAAGCATATACCTTGAATTTTCTGGTAAATTTAAATGTACAACAGAGAGTGGGAACAGTTTAAGCTGCAGCGCCACTCAGCGTCCTCTGAACTGGACGACTCCCTGCAGTGCTAGCGTTAGCCATGTTAGCTAGCGGTGCCGTTTCAGATGCCGTGCAGAACGCCGG
>JBBPCX010071037.1:0-10260 GCA_037974365.1 Hydrocynus forskahlii
ACGTTTTAAATGTTTGAGAGCTCAAAAAATGTACATATCAGTCATATTCATTAAATAGAACTCTCCGTGAATCTACGTGAAACAAATTACAGAACTTACCAGAGCTGTTGATATTTGTAGAAAACAAAGCCACCATGGGTCTCTGACTCAGTATGCGGTCCATTTCACTGAAAAATGTAAACTTCGTCTTCATTTCCCCCCAAGAACTACTACGTGAAAGGTCACGCTTCTCTGCCAGGTAACTCTGTTTCAGCACCTTCCATTTGCTGCGAAGAATATGCCACGGCTTTGTGTAGCCATCTGTAGCCATTTTTTCTTTCCAGATCCTTAAATGTTGTAGCATTCCTTTGTCGTTTTCCATCAAAAATAGTGGTAATGTCGTTTTCCTCAATTAAACTGAGGAAATAACGATTCTCTTCATCAGACCATGCGAACCGCTCCGCCATATTTCTCATTTTGATTGCACGTGATGAAAATGTATCATGTGACATATTGCGTTAAAGCCCTTTTTTCCGACAAAAGTGTTTCCGAAGTAGTTTTTGTGACATCTGAAGTATCAATTTAGAATTTATTCGCTAAAGTTAAACAGAAAAATATTATGTTGACATTTACAAAATTTTATCGATAATTAGCATTTCCATCAGCTATATCAGTAAAAAAATTGAAGCACTAAATATTTTTTTCACAAAAACTCCTTGGATGGAAACCTGGCTAGTGAGAGGCTACAGATTCTTTCCCCATAGATAATGCTGTTTTACCGATTAGAGTCAACTGATTTTTCCGCCAGTACAGTCTACTGATTTTTCCAAAAATAAATTTCATTGATTTGTTCCTCAAGTAGAGTCTGCTGATTCTTTCCCCAGCTAGTGTGTACTGATTCTTTTGCCAGTTAGTCTTCTGATTCTTTCAACAGTTAGAGTGTACTGATTCTTTCCTCAAGTAGAATCTGCTGATGTTTCTTTCCCTTTAGAAAATGCTTTTTTCCATTTACAGTCTGCTGATCTTTCCCAAAGTAAAGTCTACTTATTCATTACCCTAGAAGAGTCTATTTATTGTTTCAACATTTAGAGTCATGTTTTTTCACAAATTAGAGTCTAAAGATTATTTATACATTAGATAATGCTGTTTCCCAATTACAATCCATTGATTCCTTCTCAAGTTAAGCGCTGCTGATTCTTTCACCAGATAGAGCCTAATGATTTTTTCACCAGTTAGAGACTGTGGATTCTTTCCCCATTAGAGTTTACTGATCTTTCCCCAAGTAGTCTACTTGTTTCCCCAAGTAGTCTACTTATTCCTTCCCCAAGTAAAATCTCTTGATTCTAACCCAAGTCAGAGTCAACCAATCTTTCCCCAGTTAGAGTCTACTGATTCATTCATCAGTTAGTGTCTACGGATTCTTTTACCAGTTAGGGTCGTCTGACTCTTTTAGCGGTCAGTCTACTGATTCTTTCCCCAAGTAGAATCTACTGATTCTTTTCCCAGTTAGTCTGCTGATTTTTTCCCCTAAGTAGAGTCTATTCATTCGTACCCTTAGTAGAGTTTATTTATTCTTTCACCAGTTAGAGTGTACTCATGCTTTATCAGTTAAAGTGTACTGATTTTGTCCCCAAGTAGAGTCCACTGATTCCTTCTCCAAGTTAAGTCTACTAATTAGAATCTACCCATTCCTTCACCGTTATATAATGTTGTATTCCCAAGTAGAGTCCACTGATTCCTTCCCCAAGTTAAGTCTACAAATTAGAATCTGCTTATTAGTTCACCATTAGATAGTGTTGTATTCCCAAGTAGAGTCTACTGATTCTTTCCCTAAATAAGGTATAATGATTCCATCACCAAGTAGAGTCTGCTGATACTTTCCTTTTAGAACATGCTCTTTCTTCTGATCTTTCCTTAAAGTCTATGTATTCATTTCTCTGGTAGGGTCTACTGATTCTTTCCCAAATTAGAGTCTATTGATTCGTTCATGAGTTACAGAGGAATTATTTTTTAAACATTAGATAAAGCTGTGTTCCCAATGAGAATCTTTTGATTATGTAAAATGTTAAAGTCTACTGATTCTTCCCACATTAGATAATGCTGTGTACTCAGACTATGGATTCTTTCCCCAGTTATAGTCTACTGATTCTTTTACCAGTTAGAGTCTTCTAATTACTTCTCCAAGTGGAATCAGCTAATTCTTTCTCTGGTTCAAGTGTACTGATTGTTTCACCATTTAGAATCTACAGATTCTTTCCCAAATAGAGTCTACTGATTCTTCTCCCAGGAAGAGTCTACTGATTCTCTCCCCACGTAATCTACTAATTCTTTCACCACTTACAATTTACTCATTGTTTCACCATTAGATTTTGGTGTTAGAGTACAATCTTCAGATTTTCCCCAAGTAGAGTCTATGGATTATTTCCCTAAATACAGTCTACTGATTCTTTGACCAGCTAGAGTCTTCAGATTTTTAACCAGTGAGTGTCTTCTGATTCTTTTACAAGTTCGAATCTATTAATGCTTTAACCAGTTAGAGTCAAATGTTTTCTTCAGATGTTAGATTCTACAGATTAATTCCCTATCAGTTAATGGTGTTTCCCCAAGTGGAGTCTACTGATTCATTCCCCAAACAAAGTGTACTAAATCTGTCACAAGTTAGAGTCCACTGATTCTTTTACTAGTTAGAATCTACTGATTCTTTAACCAGTTAGAGTCTTCTGAGTCTTTCACCAGTCAGAGTCTGCATGCAGAGTCTACTGATTCCTTCCCCAAGTAAAGTCTTACTCATTCTTTCACCAGTTAGAATCTACTGATTTTTATTTAACAGTTAGAGTCCACTGATTCTTTCACAATTTAGATCCTTTCACACATTTGTTTCACGTATGCTGTTTTCCCATTTAAAGTCTACTGATTCTTTCCCCAAGCGGAGTCTACTGATTCTTTTCTTATAGAGTGTCTCCTAATTGTTTCCCATTACACGAGTCTGTTTTTAGTCAACTGATTCTTTTCCCAAGTAGAGTCTAATGTATGTTTTTTCAATCAGAGTCCACTATTAATGATGTTTCCCAAGTAGAGTGTATTTGCTACTTCCCTATTTAGAGTCTACTGATTCAACTGTCTACTGATTTTTTCAGAATCAGAAAACTTTATTGATCCCAGAGGAAAGGCTTCACTGCTTGGAGTCTACTGATTCTTTCCCTGTTAGACAATCCTGTTTTCCCAATTACAGTCTACTGATTCTTTCCTCATATATAGTCTCCTAACTGTTTTCCATTACACAAGTCTGAAGTCATAGTTTACTTATTCTTTTCTTAAATAGAGTCTATTGATTCTTTCCCCACATACATTCTACTGATTCTTTCCTTATTAAGTAATGCTGTTTCCCCATTTGGAGTCTACTGAATCTTTCTACAAATAGGTTCTTTCCCCAGGCTACTAATTCTAGTACTTTCACCAGTTACAAGCGATACCGGTATTCAACAGGCTTTCAGAATCAATAATATGGGTAATGGGGGGTGTGGGCCTGTGCCCTAGTAGAACTTTGTCTCGCAATGCCCTTGTCTACTTACCTGTCTTCCGTTTGTCCAACAGTCTGAAGTGGGAAAGTCTGAGTAAGAGCAGTGAATAGGAAGCATCTCTAGTTGATTAGAGTCTCCTGGTTCTTTCCCCAAAGGGAGTCTACTAATTCTTATACTAGTTCAGTTACAGTATACTGATTCTTTAACCAGTTAGAGTCTACAGATTATTTAACCAGTCAGAGTCTATAGATTATTTCCCCAACTAGAGTCTACTGATTCTTTCCTGTTTAGACTCTACTGATTCTTTTCCCACAAGGAGTCTACTGTTTTTTTGCATTACAGTCTACTGATTCTTTCCTTAACAATGAGCTAAGCAAGCAAAGCTGGTATTCAACAGGCTTTCAGAATCAAAAATATGTGTAATGGGGGGTGTGGGCGTGTGCCCTTGTAGAACTTTGTCTCGCAATGCCCTTGCCTGCTTACCTGTCTTCCATCTGTCCAAACAAGTGAATTCGCTCACTGGAAGATTTAATCAAATCTTGTTTTTTAAAAGCCGACCAAAAGGCTAGACCCTGCAACTTCTTTTTAAAACCCAGTCTGTAGTGGGCAAGTCTGAGTAAGAGCAGTGAATAGGAGGCGTTTCTAGTTGATTTCATTTGTGAGTAAAATGACATGCATTATAACACAGGGACTAACCAAAGGCAATTACAAAAAATCCCATTGTCCCATCTATGGCCACCTATGGTGCGGTATTCTGCCTTTTCTTATATTACACAGCACATAGAAATCACTGACATATTTTATATTGAAAGCCAGAATTAGCAGGAGGTGAAAGGTCGCATTATGCAGAGTTTTCCACTTGTAAATACATCTTGGTCAGTCATTTTAGTGCACTTTGAGTGGAAAATTGTTCTTTCTTTCTCTTACTTTCCCTCTGGCCCAGAATACTGGAGAGGAGAACAGTAGTAGCCAATTAGTCACATGACAAAGAGAAAGGAGTGTGAAGTGTGGGATGCATCCTTAGCTGACCTCATGCAATAGCTCCCCAAAAGTCTGTACAGCTGTAGTGCACTCCACAACCCTCCTTTTGTCACGCTAAACATGCAGCATATGCACTTGCTTTCACATGGATGTCTGAAATGGCTCTTTTCCCTTCTTCCATCAGGCAGAACGAATCACAGTATCCAGGCCTCCACTGCCAAGATGGAGAATAGTTTCTTCCCCCAGGGCATCAGACTCCTCAATCAAAACAGAAACACAAACCGTACCTCACCCCCCCCCACACACGCACACACACACACACACACACACACACACGCATACACACACATACTGAACCATTCATCTTTTTTTTCTTCCTTTATGTTTTATTTGTGATGCCCTTGTGGCATCTGGTCAAATAAGCCTTCATTTCAGTAGATAGATTCATAATTTCTGTTGTTTGAATTCGCTGATCCATTGTCTGCTTTGAATCCTTGCATATAAATCCTCATTCATTACTATCAGCCAAGGAAGTTGAGATATTTCACACGCATTGTTGTTCAGACGGCTGTTCAGACTCCCATGACTGTAACTGTCCTCTGCCTGGATAGAGTTTAGATTCTCTACCTGAACCCGAACCCACCAGAGCCCGGCCCGCAGATCGGGTCAGGCCGGGCCGATATTTCCTGCCACTGTCTTCGGGCTGGGCCGGGCCGTGCCGTGATCAAGCACTCGGAGTGTCAGTTTACGAACACACCCACAGTTGAGAACATGTGTTATGTATTAAAAAATTGTCGGGTTTAAATCGGGCTCGGCCCGATAATTACAGTTAATGTTTCGGGCCGGGCTGGGCTCGGACACAAGGTGCACGGGCTCGGGTAGGGTTGGGTTTCATTTTTTGGGCCCGATCTAAGCTCTATGCATGGATCAGTACCAGTCAATTATGCTTTCATCCCACAAGTGATTTGTTGTACTGAAGTGTCTCTTACTAAAGGCATCTGTAGCACTAAGACGATTGTGTATCATGTGTAGTCTACACCAAGGGGCAGCTGGTAGCCTAGTGGTTAGGGCGTTCGCCCTGCAATCAGGGGTTCGAATCCCAGGACTGCTAGTGGCACCTCTGAGGTACCCCTGAGCAAGGTACCACCCCTGCACACTGCTCCCCGAATGCTGTGTTCCTGGCTGCCTGTTGCTTCACTTGGGTGAATGGGTTAAATGCAGAGGAAGAATTTAGTGCTGTTTACACTGTTTGCTTTGGTATGTTCATGTGTTCATTTACAAAAAGGAATTAACCTTTTGATGTCTGAAGTGTGAACGAAGTGTCTGTAAGTAATTGTTAGCTGCAAAGTAAAGAACATGGGGGGACATCATGTGGTTGATGTGGGAATTCAAAACTGCAAAAACTCTCATACCGAGCTGGTATTTAATTTCCAATGTTCCAATTAAGACAACACAAATCCACCTGGGTGTGGGTTCCACAAAATGCTGAATCTATTGTCCAAGAATGTTGTGCACTGTATAAATAATGTTGTTGTGCACTTACAAAACGGCAAAATTTGCAAGGTTTTTAGATCCTTGCTATGACAATATCTGGACAGGGCTGGAAGGACACCTAATTTAGTTTTTTTTAAAATATTGATATTGTTTATCAGTCGCCTTAGCAGTACTGAGTAAAAATCACCGGCCTGTGAGCAGAAGCATCACCATGGGTACCATTGTGGATGAGTTCAACAAGTTGGCAGGTGGGCCAATCCGATGGCTTTGTCACGTTTAGAACAGGAAAAACAGAAACAGATGCACAAAACTTACTTTGTTCAAGTGACAAAATAACTTCTCTTGCATTTTTTCTCTTTAATTCTAGCATCTATTCCCGAGCTACTTTCAGAGTTGGATTGTTAAGAGTTGGAAACTTGCTAGTTATTACTTTTATGTAATGTTTTGTGGTCTCTCAAATTCATGATACAAAACACCATGAAATACATCTTTCTACATTTATTTTGTTGATAGTGGCTCAGAAATACATAAAATTACAAATACATAAAATCATACTGTGCTTTCAGTAATTCAGCTAATTCAGGTCCTCTTTTTTATCATATCATTTAAAACTAAAAAGTATTGCTTCTTATACATAAATGTTTTTGTGACATCACAAAACAATTTCAATATGAGCTACTTTCACTGCTTGTAAAATGTTGAGTCTTTTAATGTAAAAATATTTTATTCAGAACATGTCTACCGCAGTGCAGTAGTAAAGAACATATAGACATAGTAATCAATAAAAGAAAACTTTTAATTGCAATAACAAATGATTGTAAACACTATTTCACAAAAAAAGTGCAATCCCACAAAGACTATATGTCACTGAAGTCCATAACAGCCCATTCAGTCTTTCATAGTTTTTTCATTATTTAAAGAAACTATTAGGCTTGCCAGGTTCCCTTTCTTCTCTAGGTTCCCTTCACTCACACCATGGACTCTTGGTTGATCCAGCCATGGTTTTCTAGAGAAAATTCTGATGAGAAAACAAACACAACAATTGTTTAATGGGCCAATATATATATTTTTTAAAAACATTTCAGCTTGGATAAATATTTCAAGCAGTAATACATTACATTTTCATCCGGAGTCATTTCCTGATACTTTCTCATTGCCTTCCTATTAACAACGGCCTCCGTTCCGTTATAAGCAATGAAGTGGATCAGAGTTTGGATCCTGTGCCACAGCATAGCAAAAAACTGAACAATCAGAAGGCTTGCAAAGCTGATGAGGAACATCAGGCCAATGGGGTCAATAAAGAGTTTCCCGTTTGGGTCAGCAGTCCCGTTGGGGAAAACCTTTGGTATGGGGATGCTCACTGAACTGCCAATGGCTTGCAGAAAGAAAGTCGCAACAAGCCACAAGGCATTACAGATGAAAAACACAAACGTTGCCTGTAAAAGACAAATTTACAAATAATGACATTAACATATTATATATGCTGCTAGTTCATATTTGTTTACCACTGTACATCACTACCACTGGTTTACAATATAACTGGCAATGTATCCTTATGGCTTTGTATACAGTCTGAATAGCCTGTTCTTTTATTTTTTGAACCTCTTTCTATTAACTTTACACAGACAAACCTTGTTGCGCAGGTCTTTCAGCTCGACTTTAATTCTTTTTTCCTTTGCTTTGTCACTCTCAAGAGGTTTAAGATAGCGCTCAATCAGGTCCTTCCAAAACTGCTCTTCGTCCTTAATTTGAGGAAATCAGGATTTATGGACAAACATTTTACGAAGAGTTGAAACATTTTCAAGTTGCTCTATTTTACATGTTATGACTTTTTTACATGTAAACAAGATATATTTTCTTTACTATTATTAAACTACTGTTTGCTTAATTTGTGTGATTATACAGTCGCACCACCTGACATTTGTAGAGTTTGGGAGCCATAAATGACTAAAATGAGTACTGAGTAAAGTACAAATCTTTCAGAACAATACAAAGTACAATGACAAGTATTTTCTACACTGAATAATGATTGCCACCTTTATCTAAAGGCCCACCTCATGAAGATGATCCTCTATAAGGTGCAGCTCATCAGAGCTATCCATCAATTGTTTGATGAAGCCTATTGAAGAAAATTCATTTTTATAATTTTGTGGTAATACATGCTCAATTAACAGAATTGATGTACATACACATTTTACATCATATTTTAAAATCAACATTTAGAAATAAACTATAATTATCAAATAGTCTAGCATGGCCATTTTTAAAATAGCTGTCCTTTCTTAAAGCATTTGGAACTGATATAGAATGATAAAGATACTCACGGTTCTCAATGGCTTGTCTGAAAGTTAAGATTGTACACATTAGAATGTTTTACTTAACAACGAAAAAAAAAATTCTATCCAAAAAATTAATTTTACTTTTCTTCCAGTTGAGAGAGAACTCCAGCTGTTTCAGGGACGTGTGACATGTTTGGAGGTGCTGTGTTAATCATATTCACATCTTGATTAAGCTGAATCTCCAGACTGTAGCCACAGATCTTGAACAGCTTCTGGCACTTGACATCTTTCTGGTGCATCTCAGTGGGCGCTGCTGCAGTCTGAGTGCCAGTCTCCCGAGTGCCCCAGGACACATTGTTCATGTTGACCATGGAGTAGATAACCAGCAGGAGGTAGCCGCTGGGAATGCAGATGACATATAGGAGGCCGTAGATAATGAGGTGGAACTCATGAGGGTGAAGAAGAGCAGTTGTGACATACATGGCTGTGATACCGATGAAGAACAAGCCACTAGGTGTAATGAAGGTGCCTTGCTGCACCAAATCCCCTGAACATGGACACATACAGATAAATATCTCATTTTTATGAACAAACTAGTAGGGCTGACCAAAATAGCATCTTACAAGCTTCAAATACTTGTTGGTGTTTCTCATTCTCAAAACCACCCTTAAAAACAATAATTACGTTTCATAATTTAAAATAATCTTAAGTATGTTTTTACCACAGTGCAAAACATATTCAGCATGTGTCAACAAAGTAACAATAATTTATACTTGTTATAGAGAAAAGTAATCAAAATTAAGCATGTAGTCTAACAAGAGCTACTCGGACAAGGGTCACACTTTCAAATTTCTCATGGTATGGTAAGTCAAATTTTGGAGCTATTTTCTTATTGTCAGATAAATGCTCCCACACACTCGATTTCTATGGCATTTCTGCTGTTTTATTTTCAATGGCGAGGTTATGCACAACATTTTTTTCTTTTAACTACACCAGCATTTTTAGCTACTTAGCAATTTAAATTATAAATAGGGAAGGCATGCCATTGCATTTTTCTGTCTGAACATTCTCCACAAGCTATTGCCACTCCTATCACTGAAAGAGAGGAAATACACCAGCAGAATTTTCACAAATTTGTGTGTTTACAGTTACAAATTTCATGTATATGAAGTAAAATGAAATGTTTGCTTTTATAAATTGTGTGTAAATGACCATCAAAACAGAGGGGCAGCTGTGATCAGAAGCTTGTGGGTTTAAAACCCAGGACTGTCAGTGGTAACCCTCAAGAACCCTTAAGCAAAGTATTACTCCCCAGGTGCTGCGTTGCTGGTTGCCTGCTGTTTTACTTTGGTGAATGGGTGAAATGCAGAGAACAGTTTCACCCTGTGTGCTGTGGTGTATTCATGCTCACCACACCTTGGACACTTCATACCTTCTTCAGCGCCACAGAAATACAAACAGCATGCTCATTGTACAGCATTTAACCTAGATGATAAAAAAAATGTGGCATACCTATTATAGAAAACAGAGTCGCTGTCATCAGAAAAGCATAGACTATGCTCATAACGGCAGCAATGGTGATTTGTGTGTCTGATTTTGAATGCCCGAGATAGAAGCAGATCCCCATGTAGATTGCCGGGGGCGCAATGGCCATCCCGAGGGCAACATTGGCATTGATGTTGAGAATGAATTTAAAACATCCTATAAAACAAGAACATTACAAAAGACATTAAACAACAAGATGTCAACTTTCTCCATGTTAAATATTTAAATGATACCATGTTTATTAATTGAACATCTAGTTAGCCAGCTTTTTATATACTGAATCAAGCTGCTCTGCCCTCCAGAATTATGAACAGAGCTGAAGATGGTTCCAGAATGCTGTAGAATTTTTTTTCTATGAGTTTTTGAAATGTGGTGACCAAATCTTTAAATTATTTATGCGTTATGTATTTATTTTTCTACTTGAACAGTAGTGTACATATGTAGTGGTCTGCATACATATA
>JBBPCX010071038.1:0-10259 GCA_037974365.1 Hydrocynus forskahlii
ACCCCTACAGCCCTACACCCGACCCCTACGCCCCTACACCCGACCCCTACAGCCCTACACCCGACCCCTACACGAAAACACGTCACTCGTCTTTACGCCTGACTCATAACTGACACTCATTCTGAACACACTTTCCTAAAGATTCCTCATCGACAAATTACCCCACACACACATTCTCTCACACTCTGAGGGGAAGATCACAACACTATCTAAAGCACATCACTACAAGAGGCTTTAAACGTACACACACACACACACACACACAGATCTAATCCAAATGGAGAGGTGGGGATTTCTAGACTCTGATAATGAATGTAATTTCATTTTTATCCTCAGGACATACCCTGTGCTGAGGATGGTGTGTGTGTGTGTGTGTGTGTGTGTGTAGAGGCTGAGGACACATTATGATGGAAGAGGTTAACTCTATCACTTTCTCTCTCTCTCTCTCTCTCTCTCTCACACACACACACACACACACACACTTGCTCTCTTTCTCTCTCTTTCTCTCTCTCTATCACACACACACACACACACACACACACACACATACACATACACACACACACACACACACACACACACACACACACATACACACACACACACACACACACACACACACACACATACACACACACACACACACACACACACACACACACACACATTCATACACACACACACATACTTCCTGGGTTGTCCCTTTACACATGCTTAAAAAATCAACACTCTCCCACCCCTCAACAAGGAGCATTGTTCGGACAGGACGTGTGTGTGTGTGTGTGAGTTTGACATGCTCAGTGCAGTTTTTGTACCTCTCTCTCTGACCATTGGCACCCTTAGTCTGGCTCACTTCAATGCAAAAAGACTGAGTGCTGGCCCAGAATGGAGACAGCAAAACAGAAAGAAAGAGAAAAGTTGTTTAACGGGCAGAGATGAAGGACCAGGAGAGGGAGAGACAGAGAGTAAGAGCGAGATGTTTACTCTGTTTTTGTCATCATTGTGCTTAACACTGTCATGGTAATAAAGCTGCCTTACGTAGAACTTAACTGAATAAAACTGAAAGGAGATAGCATTACAGTAGGAAGAGAGAGAGAGACTAAGAATGTGATGAGAAACGCATGACAGAAACAGAGATCAAGAGATACAGAGTGTGCAGA
This sequence comes from Hydrocynus forskahlii, assembly GCA_037974365.1. Lineage (NCBI taxonomy): Eukaryota > Metazoa > Chordata > Actinopteri > Characiformes > Alestidae > Hydrocynus > Hydrocynus forskahlii. Next base: position 1,161 of record JBBPCX010071038.1, read on the forward strand.
AAAGAGTAAAAACCCAAGAGAAACTAACATGCATAAAGTCATCAAACTGTTGCTGTTTTTGTTGTCTATTGCTATATAAGTTAATCTGAAGGTGCTTGCAGTTGCACCAGGTGTTATTCCTGTCATCCCTCTCCCTTCACTTCATCTATAAATTCCTAAGCCTTCTGTTAGCTTTTCATTCTACTGACTAGAGCCTACACTGACACACACATACACACACAGAGTCACACAGTCACACATACACACACACACACACACACACACACACACACATACAGTGACACCTGTATACATTTACTTGTGCATCAAAAATAGGTTAATCCTCCCCATAGCTGAATGGTTCTATCATCCTGCACATAAACAGTGTCATGAACAGCAGTCACATGATGCGCACGGGGCACTGGAAATGATGGGCGTCACTTGGTATATAACAAGGAAGTGGTAAGCAACCAGTGCTCAGACATTGAGTTCATGCCCTCCTCAATTTCGTCTCCAACTGGTACTGTAAGTACTCCAGTTCTTTCTCTCTGTTTATATACACTGTGTGTGTGTGTGAGAACGCAGATTCCTGGTGGGAATCTCCGCTTTCTGCTGAGAGTGTTCTCAGAGCAGCTGACTCTCTCGTGCTCAATCCGTGACTGGGTTCATCCACCACGCTACACTGGGCAAACAGTTGGCCAGGTTTCTGTCAGAATGTCTGAATCCTCTGTGAACCCAACGGATTTCTCTGTGTTGTGTGAGACTCTGGCTCGGCAGGCAGCTCAGAGTGAGGGACTGAAACAGGAGGTTGCTGGGCTGCGACAGGCTCTCTGAGAGTACTTTGTGATTGGACCGCAGCCGGATTGCATTTCTCGTCTCCCTCCTCACCTGGCAGAGAGTGGAGTGGGCCACGGCAGTCCTGAGAGCAGATAATGATGTCACCTACTCTTATCCAGAGTTTACCACCCAGCTCAGGACCGCCTTCCAACACCCAGACACCGAGGTGGAGACTGAGTATTCCATCTGCGGCAGAGAGACCATTCGGTGAGTTGCTATGTGACTGAGTTTCGTACCCTGGCAGTGCAGACCACTTGGGGCGACTCAGCTCTCTGAACAGCCTTCTACGAGCAGCTGGCTAACTACTTGAGGGATGTACTAGGCAGGCGAGAGCTCCCCTACACTCTCAAAGGATTTATTCAACTCTGTCTATGAATAGACCAACGCATGAGCTCTCGCCCCAAGCCTGCCACCAGCGAGTCCCCGGCCCAAGACCACCACCTCGCCGGAACCAGTCGGACCTCAGTCAGTGGACCACTCCAGAGCCGGGGAACCCATGCAAATAGGATGTGCCTCCCTAACACCCACAGAGAGGGCCCAACGCTATTGTGCCATCTGTCTTTTCCGTCTGGGAAACAGTCAAGCCAGGTGAATGGGGGAGGAAATCACCTGGCCAGGTTAACGCCTCCACTACCATGCCGACCGTTTCCCGCTTCACTATCCAGGCTCACATCCAATTGGGCCACAAACGGGTCGTGACCTCTGTCTTTGTTGTTTCAGGGGAAGCTGGTAATTTCATCGACCAAGCTTATGCTGCCCGGTCAGGTGTGAGGCTCGAGGCAGTATCTCAATCGTTTACCATCACCGCTGTTGACGGTCGGCCTCTAGCCTCCAGTCCCATCACCAACCAGACCGCAACTCTTTCCATCACTATTCATGACCACCATGAAGGTCTCCAACCCCTCGTCACTTCACTCACAAGCAGAAGACTATCAGAGGCTGAATAACATCACCATCAAGAACCGTCACCCTCTTCCACTCACCAACAAACATAGCCCTGAACGCCCTCTCTGGTGCTTCCATTTTCACTAAGTTGGATCTCAGGAATGCTGTGGAAGATGGCCTTCATAACTCCCACCCGCCACTACAAAACCCTTGTTGCACTTTCCAACAGTCCGGCTGTTGTTCCAGCAATTCATAAATGACATCCTCCATGATATGCTGGGGCACTGGGTGTTCACCTGCCTTGACGACATCTATTCCAAGACCATCGAGGAGCACACCCAGCATGTGAGAGCAGTACTGAAGAGATTGCTGGCCCACCAACTTTTCTGCAAGTTGGAGAAGTGCACTTTCCATCAGAGCTCCACCACATTCCTGGGGTTTGTTATCTCCGACAAGATAAGATAAAATATGCCTTTATTGTCATTGTACTGAAGCAGGATGCTACACATACAACAAAATTGTAGGGGCTACTTAACGGTGCAAACAAATACAGACAGTGACATAGTGCAGACAATAAACAGTGCAGACAGTAAACACAGTATAGACAATAAACATCAAACATGAAGTTTCGGACAGACAATGACTCGCAATTTACAGGTCAAGTTTTAAAGTATTGCACTTATTGAGATAAGGATTGCACTTGTGTATATAAATATATATATGTATAAAATAACACTATAAAGAATAAATAGATGCATAAATTGTAGACAGTGTTGAGATTATTGCACATTGCCCTGAGATTTGTAGAAAACTGCAGCAGTTATTGCACGCTGTCTGTGAGTGGTGATGGTATGAGTTTGTGTGTATTTAGTGCAGTGATGGCTTATGGGGAAAAAGCTGTCTCTGAGCCTGTTGGTCCTAGTTCTGATGGACCTGTAGCGCCTGCCAGAGGGCAGAAGGTTGAACAGGCCATGAGCAGGATGGGTCCGGTCTCTGATGATTCCCTCAGCTCTGTTGAGGCAGCAGGATGTGTAGATGTCTTTCAGTGAGTGGAGGGGGCAGCTGATGATTTTCTGCGCAGTCTTGACTTCCCAGTCTGACTCTGTACAGTGGGAGAACCATACTGGGATGCAGTAAGTCAGTATGCTCTCGATGGTGGAGTGGTAGAAGGTCACCAGCAGCTTCTTGCTGATGTTATTCTGCACTCTCAGGAAGTGCAGATGCTGCTGTGCCTTTTTGATGACCGCCGTGGTGTTAAAAGTCCAGGAGAGGTCGGCAGAGATCATGGTGCCCAGGAAGGTGAGGGTGTGCACCTTCTCCACACAATCACCCTTGATGTAGAGGGGGGTGGATCTGCCCTGTGCATCCTGAAGTCCAGGATGATCTCTTTCGTTTTTTTTGGTGTTCAGAGCCAGGTTGTTTGCCAAGCACCACTCAGACAGCCTCAGGACCTCATCCCTATAGGCAGACTCATCCCCACTGGAGATCGGCCCCACCAGTGATGGGTTATCAGCACACGTAACTATTGGAGAGAGGTGGGGTCCCAGTCTTACTGTCTGGGGCCGAAGCAGCAGCCCCGATTTCCTTTTTCCCAATGCCGCCTATGCCGCTTGCCACTGCCGATAACAACCCACGGAGCACCTGGCGGTCTTGCGATCTTGGTTGGGAAGTTGTATGAGCGATGAGACTCATCTGTGATGGTTTCATGTTGCAGTCTATGTCCAGTAACTCCTGACGAGTGTATTGGTAATTAACGTGCACGAGGACGTACGAAAAACACAAAAATAGCACCAGAAAAGGGGCCGCTAGCCGCTGCGTCCGTGTGCGCCGCCATCTTGACTCAATCAAGGGTGTGGCTATGGATCCCCAGTTGTGCTGCATGTGATTGGTCCCTACTTAAAACGCTTAAGCAGCTTCAGTGCTTTCTGTGGTTCGCAAATTTCTACCATTGCTTTATCTGGGGCTTCAGTTCGGTTGCAGCGCCTCTTACTGCCCTCACCAAACCATCCAAGAACCATTGCAACCTCACCACCAAAGCCACTCAAGCATTCCACTACATCTGTCATCTGTTCACCATGGCACCCATCATTCTTCACCCAGATCCATCCGAGCCATTCATTGTGGAAGTGGACGCCTCCGATGTGGGCGTAGGAGCCATCCTGTAACAATGAGGCCCAGACCAGAAACTGCACCCATGCAGTTTCTTCTCCAGAAAGTATAGTCCCACTCAGCAGCGATACGGGCTAGAGGACCACGAGTTGTTCACCGTCAAGTAGGCACTGGATGCCCTCTCTCACCAGTATGAGGCAGAGGCACCTGTCCTGCCACCATATCTCATCATCTGTCTGCTCTGGTGGGAGTAAGAAGAAAGGGTCCACCAGGGGCAGACCTTGGAGCCCCCTCTGGCAGGTACCCCGCCTTGACGCCTCTACGTGCCCACCAATCTCTGCACTGAAGCCCTCCAGTGGAGTCACTCCTTGGCGGTCACAGGACATCCTAGGTATGAGAGGACCCTTGAACTCATCCAGTGAGCCTTCTGGTGGCCCAGCATGGCTGAGGATGTCAACAGGTTCGTCCAGACGTGTTCGGGTTGTGCCAGGGCCAAGTTGTGCCAGGGCCAAGGGTTGTGCCGGGGACCTTTCCAACCCTTTCCAGGCCCCTCGTCATCCCTGGTCACACAGCACCTTGGATTTTGTCACCAGCCTGCCAGAGTCTGATGGGAAGAACACCATCCTCACTTCGATTGCTTCTCCAAGGGTATCCATCTTGTGGCCCTCACCACACTCCCAACTGCCAAGACCACCACTGAGCTAGTTCTTGTCTGCCTGCATGGGTTCCCCAAGGATATCGTCTCGGACAGAGGGCCACAGTTCACTGCCAAGTTCTGGAAGGCCTTCTGCCATCTGATCAACTCCACCTGCACTCTCTCATTTGGCTACCACCTCCAGACTGATGGTTAGATGGAGCGGGCCAACCAACAGCTGGAGCGCTTCTTAAGATGCTTTGTGGCTGATCAGCAGCTCTCCTGGGCTCGCTACCACATCTGGGCTGAGCTCTCCCACAACCTCCACACCTTGTCTGCCACTGGGCTGAGTCCGTTAGAGGTATGCCATGGTTTCCTCTGATGTTTGACCATCAAGGCGTACCGTTGGCCCAACTGTTGGTCCCAACTGTTGGCAGCAGGCCTGCAACTCCATCCAGTGGGCCAACAGTCGCTATGTCCAACAGCATCACCATCGGGACCCTCTGGGACATTTGTTCCATGTGGGTGACAGGGTTTGGCTCGCCATCAAGAACCTTCACCAATGCACAAAATCCCAGAAGCTCTCACGACGTTTCATCAGACCCTACAAGATTGCCCACCAGATAAACCTTGTCACCTACTGCCTCCATCTGGAGACACCTACTGCCTCCATCTGGACTAATCAAAATGAGTAAAGACAGACCAAAGGGAGAAAGCCAGAGTTTCTGTGGAGAAACAGAGATAAATGCAGAAAATAAGAAAGGAATGCGACAGTTTTATTAATAATAATATTGGTGCAAGTCAGCAAGCATGTCCAGACTGCAGGGCTAACATATATGGTCAATATGCTGTTTCCATTATATTGATTCTAACACCTTTCTGCTAATTGCTCGCATAGTTAGCTGAACAGGCCAGCAAATGTTTACTGAATGACTTACTATATAACTGCAACATATATATTTTTTTAACAACATCTATCTTTATCTCACAGTATGAACAAAAATAAAAAGTTCATGAAATTAATATCCTTAGATTGTTTCCATATTCGTACAGCTGTGTGTTATCAGCCTGAGAGTACTTCTGCCCCCCATTGTGCAAATGGCATGAGTGCAGCGTCTTGAGACCTATGGAAGCTACAGTACTACCCAAGACTTCGTGCTGGCCTTGGAGAGACCGAATAAACAAGCACGAAATTCACATTCATAGGCCTCCTGTTTGAAACATGATGCCCCACACTTTCTTTAACTATTCCAGAATCACACACAGGAAGGGAGTAAAAGGACCTAATTTGCAGAAAATTACAGTGCTTGGAAATGTAAGTCTCTGAAGCATCTGTTGTGACTGTCTTTTTGGAACATAATAGCTATTAATTCTGTTTCATTTCCAATGACTCTTCCAATACCAAGTTAAGCTGTCAGACTGATGATATCATCCCAGCTGAAAACCGCACCGCTTCCTGAGCAAAAATCATGGCTTTCATTACAGTATGAGTTCATCATCAAATTTCGAGCTTAGCCTTGTAGACAGTATTCTATTCTACATATATACACATGGATGATACCTATGGAGAACAATGAAAAGCACACACACACACACACACTTTGTGTTAGCCATCCTTTAGCTCTTCATCAGTTTGTGACTACAGACCCACGCTTCACTAAAAGAGTGAAAGCAGTATTTAAAAACTGTGAAAGTTTCAAATTACTGTTCCTCATCTATGTGGTTAAATGGCCAAAACTGGCAATATTCCTTTTAACTGTAAATAGGCTCTCTTAAGACAAAAATGTCTGTCTTAAGAACAAAGTACTGAGTTTTTCTTTCCTAGAACCATGCATTGAGGCACCATTACTTTTATTAAATGTGTGGAAGAAAATTTAAAATGTCACAATTACTTATACACTAATACTAGCACCACACACTTCCAGTGTCAGTGCAGTGACACTGGCAGTCATATCTGTCATTCCTCTGGACTGACCTGTGATGGATGGAGTAGAGTTCAGCCGACAGACAGTGCATGACAGATCTATATAGTGGCTCACAAAGAGGATGTTTCAAACATGCATGACTCCTGAGTCAAGAAAATGCCATCCTAAAACAACCATTTGTCTGTAGTCTTATGCATGCATTAAGGACATAAAGTTGAGTAGAGCATCACTTGCCTGGTTTTATGAGATGTCAACACACAGCAAAGTCCAAACCATGAAAAATGTGTTAATATTTGTCCTAAAACACTGAGAGCTCAATAGAAAACTGTTCAGGGTGTTTTTGAGGCACTCTGAAAAGTGGTTGTGGCCTATATTTTTGCTCAGAAATGCAATCGCTTACAGAAACGAGTGCAAATTCGACTTACCATTACTTTTAAACTTTTTCAGGAATATCCAGGGATTGTTTTTTTGTGCATTACAGAAGACATGGAAGTGAAGTGTATCTGAGGTTGGGGTGCATGTTTGGATGACATACAGAAGGACCATGGGATTGGATTAGAAATTAATGCAATACAGAAGTATTTTCTCTAGTGGTCCAAGATTTTGGACCCTATTGTAGGTGTTTACCTGTTAATATTTTTTGCAATGACTGTTAGTCATTTTATGCAAATTGTTAGGTCTGGGGATAGTTACTGTGGGTGGCCACTAGAGGCCGCCAGGGTTCTTTTTTGTTATTTAACTCCTGACCGCGTTTGGATTAGGTAATCATTTGTATGAGCTGCCAGTGTGCTCAGGAGTAATCATGTGTCTGTGGTGATTGGGTTTTGGGTTTTTGGGATTGATATTTAAGTTGGTGGATACGGGACCTGAGTTGCTGGTCCACCGTCAGTTTAGGTATTGTTATTGCCACAGTTTCCCAGAGTCCTGGGTTGTTTTGTTTTCTCGTGCCATTTGTTTTGTTTTTCATTTAATAATAAAGAACTTGAATCATGGATATCTATGTATGTGCCTGCTGTCTTGTCCAGGAGAGAAAAGGGGAATGTGACAGATGGACCAGCCCATCAAGGCGCAGTGCACCGGCGACGAGCCCGGGGGTAGCCGAGAGTGAGGCCAGCTGGAACCAGCTCGGGTGTGAACCGGTGAGAGTGAGTCAGTTTTCCACCACAGAGTTGCTGTGTGGGGGAGAGTCGGAGGATGAGGAAGTGGACCTGGGCTTCTGGAGGAGCAGGTGGATTGATGGATCCCCGATCTTGGATACAGAGAGTATTGTGGAGGAGCTCCTGCTGTAGCTTGCTGAAGGGCAAGGCAAAGAGACGTAGGAGACATGGCAGTCCACATCGCTCGTGTCACTCACCCACTCCCCAGCTGCCCAGGAAGTGGGTTACTTCCTCCGGCACTCTCCCTCCAAGACTCACGCCCAACTCGCCCCATGATGCGAGCCCCAGGCGGGGAAAGCAAGCCTAAGTTGAGGCCACCGCAGGTCTGAGGAAACTCAGCGGGCCGGCCCTTGAGGTGTTGCCCCTGCCTCCTATGCGGCAAGAAGCACCACTCACAGAAGCCATGTGCCCTAACCAGCCCGTGGCTAGAAAGAATTCGCAACTCCCGCAAGATCCAGCTAAGCGAGAGCTGCAGATGGTTGAGCTGATGGGCAGGTTTACGGGCCTGACAAGCTCACAGCGGCTGCAGTGGGATCAAGCCGGCGAAGGCCCACCGACCCTGCTCGCATTGAGAGAGAGCAAAGAACCGAAGCACCTAGGTGTCGAGGCTTCAGCCGCCCGTGCCAGCACCGAGAAAACTCCAGCTGCCCGTGCCAGAGTCAAGAAAGCTCCAGCCGCCCGTACCAGCGCCGAGGCTCATGCATCCCGTGCCAGCACCAAGGCTCATGTGTCTAGTGCCAGCACCAAGGCTCCAGCTCTCCACGTCTGCTCTCCGAAATCTTACCTTTGTAAGATGTTAGTACTACACAAGACTTTTAACAATATTTAGAATAAGACAGAATAAGACAGTAAACGCCAAAAATCAAAATGGCCTCACTCCTCAGCAATGAATATTTAACAATGGCACCTCAGCAATAAATATTTAACAATGGCAAAAAAACTGAAAAGTAAGTAAATTTTAAAGAAAACTAAGCTCGATAAATTTAATTAAAAACTTCAACTTCAGTTTCAACTTTACTGTAATAAAACACGCATTATAACATTCTGTGAATTACGGTAATGCAGTCAGTCAGTTATATGTATATTCTGCTAACAGAATACACTGAATATGCATGGCAGTTGGACACAAGACTATCATATAAGCAGGGATTGACATAAGTGGTACGCAAGTACATACTGGCGTATGCAGTATGCAAATGCGCGGCAGTTTTCAGTATTCACAGCACAAATGCGTACCTAATTTGAATAACTTCGTACTGTGTGCCCCACCCTTCCCCTCAACTTCACGGCCCGAGACACCCACATACCCTCCCCAACCCGCCCCGGATCCATGACCGAGACACAGACCTCTGCGCGCATATATACATTTTCTGCTGGATGCTGGAACTATTACAACCCAAACTTATTTGTCCTGGGGACCAGTCATGTGAGGCTTTGGGCTGTGTCACTGCACTCAGACAGCCACCATACTGCTGCCCCATCAGTCCCACAAACTTTTAACTGCAGACAGTGCATTTCTGGACCCGAACTTAACAAACTGTCTATTGCAAAACTTTACATCTATCTATCTAGA